>JADBJO010006854.1:0-7500 GCA_016801955.1 Conus betulinus
ACACACACACGGAGCCAAACACATCCACACCACACACGGATTCACACACACACATACACACAACACAACACACCCACACACACACACACACACACGACACGCACACACACAGAAGTCTCCTCTCCAATGGTGTGTGTGCAGCAGATGGGACAGGGTGTGGCTGTGGGAGGATATGGAATATGAGATGAATAGGTGTTTTAGACAAGAGGTTCACACTGGACACAGAAAAAAAAAAACAATTAGAATCATAACCACAGAACTATAGATAATTGTACCTGGGCGCCCTTCCATCTTTTTCATTCCTAAGTTTTTGGCACCCAAAGGCCCGTCACGCAAAAACCGTCAAACAGTGATTCGCTCCGAAATAAGTTTCCCCGTCTGACATACTACAGTAAGACACAGGTTTTGGAAGTCATTTCAATGTGCTGTTATTTCAAAACGCGCTCTATTTACGAGACATAGGAATCTTTTTTTTTTTTTTATGTTTTATTTCCTCCTCTCTCATCCTTCCACTCCACAGTTCCTTCATTCTTTCTCTCCCCACGCGCTTATTTAACAATTTGACATGAGCATGCCTAGTACATATATGTAAATGTGTAGTTATGAATATAAAATGTAATCGTTACAATCTGGCAGTGTTTTCTTTGAGCATTACTCGGTTTGAATGAGCGCGTGAAAAAAAAAAAAAAAAAAAAAAAAAAAAAAATGAAATAGAGTAAATGTAATATTTACAAGGAGGTTGTTTTTTTTTTTTTTTCCCCCTTCCTTCCCCCTTATTCTTCCTCCCGTTCTCTCATTAATGATTTTTTCCCCCTCTCTCCTTCCCCCCTTCTTCCCCCTGCATTTTATTGATCCCTTTCTCATCCTTTCATTCCACAATTCCTTCCTCTTTCACACCCATATCCTTACTCTATACAGAAAAATATCAACATGGCAGTATGATACAGAAAAAAACAGAAAAAAGAGAAAAAACCAAAACAAAACTAAACAAACAAAAAAAAGTGTACTCCCCCCCCCCCCCCCCCCCCCTTTTCCTTCCCTCCACACACGGTATTCCCCCCCCCCCCCCCCCCCCAATCTTCTCTCCAGTCAATCAAAAAATCGGTAATCGGTGGCCGGTGGCTTTTTCAATTTTCTGACCAGCCATTCATCCATATATATACTTTTCAATTATTCTCATCCTTCAACTCTACACGTTTCCCTCTTCCTCATACAGGCTATAACATTTATTATATTCATTTAGGCAATATATATATATATAACTTGATTTCCACGTGGAAGTATGGTGTTCACTTGAGTTCTAAAAGTCATGCAGTTCAGCAGTCTTTTAAACACACACACACACATTCACAGACACGTATTCACCAATTCAGGCATCTGACTTTTGGTTGAACACATGAAAACACCAGTTGTCAGTTAATAGCCTTGTAGACCAACGTCAATATCTTGGTGTATCCTCTTAGTCTAATAGTAATACTCATTTCAGTTTTCAAGTAACATTATTAATGACCCAGTTTTTTTAAATACCTATTCGATTTGCTGACTCAGCTTTTCCTAAGTAACACTGTCTATGAGAGGCTTATAAATCATCCATTTTTTATTAAATTTTTCAAAAGATGCACTCACTGAATGACAGTATTTTATTACATCATACCTGTGCTTCAGAGTTCTTTTGAATGCATTAATATTTGGCAAGTTTCTTTGCATTTTACACTTGTAGATATGGAATTTGGCTAATAATATAATTAAGTCTACAGCTTCATCAACTTTATACTGATTATTCCAGCCAAGGAGAACAAAAACTTCACAAAAGGTTAAATTTTCACAGTGGGGACAATGTTCACTCAACCAAGATCTCAAACTGGCCCAGAAGTTCTTCACCAATGTACAGCTCCAAAAGAGATGAACAATTGTTTCTTCTTCAATACCACAAAATTCAAAAATTTTTTTTCCCAAGATAACCGTATATCCATGTAATTCTTTGCCATTTCGCCACACATGGAGGAGAGGAATCATTCTGAGTAAGTGTTTTATATATCATCTTTGAATTTCCATTTTTTATGAGGGACCAAACGTTTGATAAGTCATTCTTTTCATAGGAATCTTGGATCAGGGTCATGACTCAGTGAACGGCGTGCCAGCAGGCCGTGACTGTGTCTCACTTGAAAATCCAGCAGCAGACTGGAACTACGCGGGCCCTCTTCACAATCTGACCATGATAAATTGGCCCCTGATCGACAGATTCTGAGGATACTCGCGCTGCATGGCGTGCGATCAAAGATAAAAAAGGAAGGGAAACACCAATCATATTAAGTGTATAGCAGTGATGATAAACAATGGTTAACAATAACAACAACAACGACAATGACAACAAACAGCGAACAACAACGGCAGCAACAACAACAATACAGGAATAAGTTTGAAGAGAGGAGTAAGAAAATCTTAGAAAAAGCCATAAAAAACATAAAATCAAACACTGAATACAACCTCTGGAAGAACACATATGAAGTTATCCAATGGTTCAAAAAACTTAACAAACAGAAGAACACAGTATTCATCACATTCGACATAGTAGACTTCTACCCATCCATAGATGAAGAGCTACTCACTAAAGCTCTGAATTTGCTAATAAACACACAGACATAACAGGGTCAGAAATGGAAATCATTCTTCACACCAAGAAAACTTTACTCTACAGCAGAAATGAAACATGGATCAAGAAAACGAATAAAAACTCAACATTTGATGTGACCATGGGATCGTACGACGGTGCCGAAACATGCGAACTGGTCGGACTGTTTATGCTATCCAACATCCAAAAACAACTCGGAAAGCAAGTCGGACTGTACAGAGACGACGGCCTCGCCGCGCTAAACAACAATCCAAGAACCATCGAAAACAGAAAAAAAGAACTATGCAAAATTTTCCAAAACCAAAACTTAAAAATCACCATCGAAGCAAACAAAAAGGTAGTGAACTACTTAGACATAACACTTGACCTCAACAACCACATATATAAACCATACAAGAAACCTAATGACACACCCATTTATGTAAACATCAAAAGCAACCACCCACCATCTATACTATACTAAAAACCATACCCAATGGCATAAACAAGAGATTATCTAATCTGTCACATAATGAATTCAACAACGCAGCAGCAGAATACCAAGAGGCATTGCAAAAAAGTGGTTACAGCTACAAACTACAATACAACCCAGATAACAACATGAACAAAAACAAAAAAAAAGCAGGAAAGGAAAATCACATGGTACAACCCTCCATATGATGGACGAGTAAAAACAAACGTAGGGAAAGAATTTTTCAAAATTTTGACAGCATCCTTCCCAAAAGAACACAAATTGTCCAAAATATTCAACAAGAACACCATCAAACTATCATATTCATGCATGCCTAACCTTAAAAAATATAATTGATTCATCCAACAAAATGAAAAGCAACACACAGCAAAGAAGGGTGAAGAAAGGAAATCCTGCAATTGTACTAAAAAAGAACAGTGTCCCTTAAGCAACAAATGCCTCTATAACAACATTGTATACCAAGCCACTGTGACATCAGAAAATGAAAAAGAAACATACATAGGGATCACTGAAAATCACTTCAAAACCAGATACGCAAACCATAAAGTCATTCAACACAAAAAAAATACAAAAACCAAACAGAACTGAGCAAATATATTTGGAGAGACTTAAAGACAAAAAAATAAACTATAACATATCCTGGAAAATCATAAAAAGGGCATCACCATACAACAACATTTCAAAAAGATGCAACCTATGTTCAACAGAAAAATGGTTAATACTATGCAAACCACACTTAGCAACTCTAATACTAAAGTAGAAATAGTAAACAACTGCAGGCACAAATGGAAATCGTTGTCAGCAAACGCACCCTGAACTGTAAACAACCTGAAAAACCGAACTCGCTCCCCCCTACCCACCTCATTATTTATTTCCTTTCATTTCAAAGTGCCCTCCTTCCACCTCTCACATAATGTTCTAATATATATATATATATATATATATATATATATATATATATATATATATATTAAAATGTTTATGCTATTTTTTCGGGGGGGGGGGGGGGGGGGGCATGGATAGGGTGTGGGTGTGGGTATGAGATGGGGGTGGAGGTATAGGTGTCTGTGAGTGAAAGGGCAAGAGTTGTGAAGATAGAGGTACTGTAATGGTACAGCAGAAAGTGTATCTGTATCAGACAGGTTATTTCTGGGTGTCGGTGCCAAGTGATCACAGGATTCCCAGACCGGAAATGAGATTACATTTCAAAGTTGCTGTAACTGCCGAAGAGCTATGACTTGGACCTGGTGGGATGTTGTGTTAGGGATGCTTAAAATGCAGGGGCGCGACTCATTTGGGTCGGTGGTAAAGCATGCGAGCCAGACGTTCACATATGTACAGTACAGTGCGCACGATGTCTCGCCTGAACAGAGTTTGCCGCACGGCTCGGAATGGATGGAGAAAACTGTGCAGCTGTGGCTTTAGGATGTGTATTTGATTTCGAATGAGCCTTTGTGGCCATGCCGGACAGCGATGGGCTTAGTGGCAGGTCAGGTTTAACAGCTGTTACAAAAGCAGGCAAAGGTGCTTAAGGGTGTTGGTGTGGT
Source organism: Conus betulinus (assembly GCA_016801955.1). Classification (NCBI taxonomy): domain Eukaryota; kingdom Metazoa; phylum Mollusca; class Gastropoda; order Neogastropoda; family Conidae; genus Conus; species Conus betulinus. Next base: position 4,652 of record JADBJO010006854.1, read on the forward strand.
GGTTCTGCTGAGTTTGGAGCAGACAAGTAGGTCTTTCATATTGTGTGTGAAGGTCATTGTGGGCTTAGTCTGGAAGACAAGTAGGTCTTTCATGATCTTATGTTGAAGGTCATTGTGGGCTTAGTCTGGAAGACACGTAGTCTTTCATGATATTGTGTTGAAGGTCATTGTGGGCTTAATCTGAAAGACAAGTAGGTCTTTCATGATCTTATGTTGAAGGTGGGTAATTGTGGGGCTTAGTCTGGAAGACACGTAGGTCTTTCACGATCTTATGTTGAAGGTCATTGTGAGCTTAGTCTGGAAGACAAGTTTCTGGTCTTCGTCATCTGTGCTAGCTAGACACAAGGGTCCTGCAGATGGTGAGTGAGTGAAGGTGACAAGGAGGCTGGTGGTGCAGATGAGGGAGTGGGTGAAGGTGGAGAAGGAGGCTGGTGGTGCAGATGGGGAGTGAAGGAGGAAAAGGAGGCTGGTGGTGCAGATGGGAGTGAAGGTGGAGAAGGAGGCTGGTGGTGCAGATGGGGAGTGAAGGTGGAGAAGGAGGCTGGTGGTGCAGATGGGGAGTGGGTGGAGGTGGAGAAGGAGGCTGGTGGTGCAGATGGGGAGTGAAGATGGAGAAGGAGGCTGGTGGTGCAGATGGGGAGTGAAGGTGGAGAAGGAAGCTGGTGGTGCAGATGGGGAGTGAAGGGGGAAAAGGAGGCTGGTGGTGCAGATGGGGAGTGAAGGTGGGAGAAGGAGGCTGGTGGTGCAGATGGGGAGTGAGTGAAGGTGGAGAAGGAGGCTGGTGGTGCAGATGGGAGTGAAGGTGGAGAAGGAGGCTGGTGGTGCAGATGGGGAGTGGGTGAAGGTGGAGAAGGAGGCTGGTGGTGCAGATGGGGAGTGGGTGAAGGTGGACAAGGAGGCTGGTGGTGCAGATGGGGAGTGCGTGAAGGTGGACAAGGAGGCTGGTGGTGCAGATGGGGAGTGCGTGAAGGTGGAGAAGGAGGCTGGTGGTGCAGATGGGGGAGTGGGTGAAGGCGGAAAAGGAGGCTGGTGGTGCAGATGGGGAGTGGGTGAAGGTGGACAAGGAGGCTGGTGGTGCAGATGGGGAGTGAGTGAAGGCGGAGAAGGAGGCTGGTGGTGCAGATGGGGAGTGGGTGAAGGTGGACAAGGAGGCTGGTGGTGCAGATGGGGAGTGGGTGAAGGTGGACAAGGAGGCTGGTGGTGCAGATGGGGAGTGGGTGAAGGTGGAGAAGGAGGCTGGTAGTGCAGATGGGGAGTGCGTGAAGGTGGAGAAGGAGGCTGGTGGTGCAGATGGGGAGTGCGTGAAGGTGGAGAAGGAGGCTGGTGGTGCAGATGGGGAGTGGGTGTGAAGGTGGAACAGGAGGCTGGTGGTGCGTCTGTCTCTGTTCGCAAGTCCTTGTGCTTCTTTGCCAGAAGCTATGGGACATTTTTCCTCAATGGATGTTGTGTCAGGATGATGGTCTGGACATACATTTTCACTTCTTCAACAGTGTATAATGTCAGTGAAAGAATGAAGAATGAAGGGGTAGACGGATGGTTATAGGAGGGGGGAAAACGTGCGTGGAGTGAGAGAGAGAGAGAGAGAGAGAGAGAGAGAGAGAGAGAGAGAGAGAGAGAGAGTGAGTGAGATAGATAGATAGATAGAGAGAGAGAGAGAGAGAGATAGAGAGAGAGAGAGAGGTGACGTGGTGGAGGGGTTGGGAGGAAAAGTCGGAAAACATACTCAAAGACATCAAAAAACATAAGTCTTTTTCATCCTCTGGATGCTTTTTTTTTTTTTTTTTTTTTAGTTTAAATAGGTGTTTACATTACATTCCTCATGACCCCTATTTATTTCATTCAGGATTTTTTTTTTTTTTATTAGAAACGCAGTTTATACAACGAGCTTGAGTTGAATGATCTCCTTCGCTAACAGTTAGTGCCTCTTCAGTCCCATACTGCTGTCAGATGTAACTTGTGTGAATCTCTCCAGCCAGTTCTTGAAGTCCCCTTGCTGTTTACCTGATGCTAGGTGGTCAACCGTTTTTTTACGATTTCTTACGATGGCAATTCGATGACTTATTCTGTTATAGATGCAGGCATATTGTACTATCCAGATTTTGCATGTGAAGATGATTTCCTTCTTGTTAATATTTTACTGAACGTTTGCAATGATGTGAAATGCATATTTCATTTGGGGGAAAAAGAAAATCTTCCTTGCAAGGGGGGGAAACAAACAAACCACAGCAGCAGCAGCAGCAGCGACAGCAGCAGCAGCAGCAACAAACAACAACACAACAACAACAACAGCAACAACAATAATAACAACAATAACAACCACGACAAAAAAAGGGGGGGGGGGGGGGGAGAGTTTTAACTGAGAATACAAAACAGTCATAATAGAAATAGCTTCATACCTAGATCACGCAAAAGAATTGTCCGGTTATAAAACCAAAGGGGATACATGTGGCGAGGGTCTTTTTGCGTGACGTCTCACCGGTTAAGGACCATAGGAAGTGGCACCCGTCTTCACCGATGGATTCACACCGAGTTCCACAAAATGAAAGACACTTGCAGGAAGCACTCTTGGTGAGCAGCGAGGATGTTTAGCCCCCCCCCCCCCCCCCCCCCCCCCCCCCAACAAGTGAGGAAAGTGCCGCTTTCAGCTCACTCTCTTCTCTCTCACCTGCCTCCAAACCTTTCCTTCACACAGCTCACCAAAGCCTCACTTCTCGCCTGTAGACGCAGAGATCAAAGCCAGGGCAAGGCCCCGCTCTTTGCAGCCGCGGTCGCAGACGACACGATTCATCAGGTGGTCAATTAGACACCGGAAGTCGTCGGCCCACCGCGAGGTGGCAGCCACCGGAAGT
>JADBJO010006854.1:20000-25000 GCA_016801955.1 Conus betulinus
ACAGAGCAAGCAGAGCAAGAGAGAGAGAGAGAGAGAGAGAGAGAGAGAGAGAGAGAGAGAGATGAGAGAGAGAGAGAGAGAGAGAGAGAGAGAGAGAGAGAGAGAGAGAGAGAGAGAGAGAGAGAGAGAGACAGATGGAGACAGACAGACACACATACACACGTACTTACACGCGCGCACGCGCGCGCGCACACACACACACACACGCGCGCGCGCGCATACACACACACACACGCACGGTGTGGGGATGAAGGGAGGGATGGCGGAGGAGTTGGGCTGGGCGGGGGGGGGGGGGGGGGGGGGGACAAGGCGAAATGGAAAGGACTGATACAACATACAGTTCAAGGTGTGTGTGTGTGTGTGTGTGTGTGTGTGTGTGTGTGTGTGTGTGTGTGTGTGCATGCATGGGTGGTAGTGCTTGGGGGGGGGGGGGGGGGGGGAGGAGGGGAAGTAAAGACTTTTACAGAGACAGAAAATGAGAAATGCTGGTTTTATGGTCCTAGCTATACATTGCGATATTCAATGAACGAAGAACAGCAAAATTAACAAATGCTCGTCTCCCTATTTACCGACGTGACAGCAAACAAATCATCCTTTGTGAAAACAGGATAAATACAATTTCTCGAGTCTTCAATCTTCCGTTCAGCACATCAAAGTGACAAAAGTCTTTTGAATTTATTGACGTAAGGTAACAATTAAAAACATTAGAGCCCAATATGACTAACCTAGAAGAGCCTTCTCTACATAGCCCAACTCATCACTGCATAGCCTAACCCATCTCTGCATAGCCTAACCCATCTCTGCAAAGCCTAACCCATCTCTACATAGCTTAACCTCACCCATCTCTGCATAGCTTAGCCTAACGCATCTTTGCATAGCCTACTCCATCTCTGCACAGCCTAACCCATCTCTACATAGTCTAACCCATCTCTGCATAGCCTGCCCCATCTCTGCAGAGACCAACCCATCTCTGCATAGTCTACCTCATCTCTGCATAGCCTAACCCATCTCTGCATAGCCTAACCCATCTCTGCATAGCCTACATCATCTCTGTATAACTTTACCCGTCTCTACATAGCCTCACCCATCTCTGCATAGCCTGACCCATCTCTACATAGCCTAAACCCATCTCTCTACTTAGCCTAACCCATCTCCACATAGCCTAACCATCTCTGCATAACCTAATCCATCTCTACTCCATCTCTGCATAGCCGGACCCATCTCTGCATCGCCTGACCCATCTCTGTATAGCCTGACCCATCTCTGTATCGCCTGACCCATCTCTACATAGCCTGACCCATCTCTACATAGCCTGACCCATCTCTGCATAGCCTGACCCATTTCTGCATAGCCTGAACAATCTCTACATAGCCTAACCCATTTCTGCATAGCCTGTGCCATCTCTGCATAGCCTACCCCATCTCTACGTAGCCTGACCCATCTCTACATAGCCTGACCCATCTCTGCATAACCTGACCCATCTCTGCATAACCTGACCCGTCTCTGCATAGCCTGACCCATCTCTGCATAGCCTGAACCGTCTCTGCATAGCCCGAACCGTCTCTGCATAGCCTGAACCGTCTCTGCATAGCCGGAACCGTCTCTGCATAGCCTGACCCATCTCTGCATAGCCTGAACCGTCTCTGCATAGCCTGAACGATCTCTGCATAGCCTGACACATTTCTGCATAGCCTGAACCATCTCTGCCTAGCCTAACCCAGATATTCGGATACAATTTCCATTCTGCCTTCTTGCACGCAGACCAGTCTTGTTTCCCTAAACACGCACTTCCAGAGAAACATTCTCGCTTTGAAGGTCTATTGAACATTTCGGTTATACAACATTCATGTGATTTTCGTGAATTCATGCAGTCCTGGCTATGTGAATGGTTATGATTTTGGTTTTTGCCGCAGAGAAGAAGAAGTTGATGGCTACTTTACTTGCAGTCTGTTTCTCTGTGTGATGATGTAAAGACTGCTCGTACACTACGGGCAGGGGTGCAATAATGCATGTCTTATTCGCAGACACATTGCGGATGACAAATACAAAATAAAATATCAACTAAGCGAATGCAACCAGTTCATAATATTTCAGACAGTAACAAAGAAGCTTCTAACATATCAGACATCGTCTCACACACACACACACACACACACACACACACACACACACACACACACACACACACACACACACACACACACACACACACACACACACACACACACACACACACACACACACACTGATAATGGCAAAATATTTCCTAACAACCATTATGATCACCAGACCTCTCTCTGTGTGTTCCGCACGAGTGAGCGCACGCATACACAAGCGTGCAAGTGCGCGCGCGCGCGCGCACACACACACACACACACACACACACACACACACACACACACACTCACACACACACAAACACATCAACCTTTGACAAATGGACTCGCACAAACAACACCCCAACTGTGGACGAGAGGAAAATCACCCCCCCCAGCCACTCCTTCACCACCCACCCTCCCTCCCCCGACAGTCAAGCACTAGTAGTTTCTGTCGCCAGTCAGCCAATCAATCCCAAGCTTCTCTGTCAGAATCTGACAGACGCTGTCCCACACCGACTTCATTCAATAGTCCTATCAATAAGTCCACACCAACCTCCATTCAACAGTCCTATCAATAAGTCCACAGCAACTTCCATTCAATAGTCCTATCAGTAGGTCCACAGCAACTTCCATTCAATAGTCCTATCAATACGTCCACAGCAACTTCCATTCAATAGTCCTATCAATAAGTCCACACCAACCTCCATTCAACAGTCCTATCAATAAGTCCACACCAACTTCTATTGAGTAGTCCTATCAATAAGTCCACACCAACTTCCATTGAGTAGTCCTATCAATAAGTCCACACATACTTCCATTCAATAGTCCTATTGATCATTCCATATAACTTTCTGTCAGTAGTCCTATTGATAATTCCACATCACTTTCTCCCAGTTGTCCATCTGACATTACGACATGAATTTCTCTCAGTGTTTATACTTACAATCGCATATCAACTTAACTCACTGTTAATCCCACATTTCCCCTCACTCATCCACGACTTCTATCGATAATTATACAGCTACTATTGACAATATCACATCAAACTCCTTGTCTTATCCTGCAGATGATCCCATACCAGATTTTTCTCACTGGTCCTACTGATAATCCCGCGTGCACTTTCATCTAATCTTGTTGATCATCCTACATTAAATTCTAACCCTAGTCTCTGCTGATCATCCTAAAATCAATTCCAACCCTAGTCTCTGCTGATCATCCTAAAATCAATTCCAACCCTAGTCTCTCTGCTGATAATCCCCAACCCACTTCCCTAACGACTGATAGCTCCACATCAAAGTTTCTCTTCATTCCCACTGAGAGTACTACATCAACATCCCATAGTAGACGAACTCCAAATCTCTCATTAACTTTCCTAGATAATCGCACTGAGAGACCCATATCATGTTCCCTAACGAGTCCTTCTGAAGGCTCGCCATCCATTTTCCCTCAGTAGTACTGAGAAACCCATATCAAGTTCCCTAACGAGTCCTTCTGAAGATCCGACATTCAGTTTCCCTCAGAAGATCGGACATTCAGTTTCCCTCAGTAGTACTGAGAAACCCATATCAAGTTCCCTAACGAGTCCTTCTGAAGACCGGACATTCAGTTTCCCTCAGTAGTACTGATAAACCCATATCAAGTTCCCTAACGAGTCCTTCTGAAGACCGGACATTCAGTTTCCCTCAGTAGTACTGAGAAACCCACATGACGCCCTTCTCACTGCACTGTTGACATCAGTGAACTGTTGGTAACCACCCCACTAACAGCCTCATATCAGCGGTCTCCTGTCGCCCCATGTATACATCACTGTCTTTTCTTCTGTCGTCACACGCATACATCAAAGTCCCTGTCAGCATACTGACAATGATCGATTCCTCTACGGACACGCGGACACACGGCAATTAATCTGTTAAGTATACGGACAAACAGTATGCATACAACTGCTCTGTAAGTATACAGACCATTTCCCTGTACGAGCCTGTCAACATCCATGTCTCCGTAGTGACACACACCAATCATTTCAGCGACATACTGACACGCATCAATTGGTCTGTCAGTATACAGACACGGATTACTTCCCTTTGTCAGCATGAGCGCCTCCCCCCTTCACCCCCCCCACCCCCCCTCCCAGGCATACTGACACACATCAGTCATTGCACTGACAAAATCAGGTCTTCGCAACAGACTGATACACATCGATCCCCATACTACCCCCCCCCCCCCCCCCCCCCCCCCCCCACCACCACCCTCCCCTCCACATCAGCAAACTGATGAAGGTAAGATCAGCGTCGCTACATAGCATATCGACACATACCAGTTTCTTTGCCAGTATACCGACACGCATCAATTCCTCTATCAGTATACTGCTTAACTCAGCATACCGACACACATCAATTCCTCTATCAGTATACTGCTTAACTCAGCATACCGACACACATCATTCTTCTATCAGTATGCTGCTTAACTCAGCATACCGACACACATCAATTCCTCTATCAGTATACTGCTTAACTAACCGACACACATCACTTCCTCCACCAGCATACTGCCTAAATCAGAATACCAACATGCATCACTTCCTCTGTCAGCATGCTGTCTAAGTCGGCATACCGAAACACATCGCTTCCTCTATCAGCATGTTTTCTAAGTCAGCATACCGACACACATCGCTTCCTCTATCAGCATACTGCTTAACTCAGCATACCGACACACATCACTTTCCTATCAGCATGCTGCCGAAGTCGGCATACCGACACACGTCACTTCCTTTAACAGCATACTGCCTAAGTCAGCATACCGACACATATCACCACCTCTATCAGCATACTGCCTGAGTCAACATTCCAACACGCATCTCTTCCTTTGCCAACACTGCATCTCCCTGATCTCTGGCTTCAGCAT
>JADBJO010006854.1:30000-40000 GCA_016801955.1 Conus betulinus
TTGCACCTCGCTTCCTCCATGGTATTATGTTTGCTATTTCTGATAATCTGCCTTTGGATTTCACACTGCATTCATACTTTGCTGACAGCTTTGTCCTGGCTAGGGCGACTGGCTGATCTAAAAGCAGCACAGGCTGGCATGACCTGGCCCTCACAGCTTAGCTTGTCTGTACACATTTTTACACACTCGCCTCGTTCCATTTCCTAACAATATCTAACGGTGGTGACGGTCTGATTGGTCTGCCGGGGGCTGCATGTCGTAAGTCATGAATATCATTTAAACATTCCTGGTAAAAAGAAATTCTGATGAACCAAGACCTTTTAGAACGCATCTGTCCTGTGAAAGTACTCTGAAGGATGAAATTAGCTAAGCTGTTGGCATCAAAACGGAATTAAACTTACGTCCAGCATTTTCATCAATCATGTTTTCTTTTTTTCCTTCTTATCTTTTTTTTTTGTTGTAGTTGTGTTTAGGTATACGCAGTTTTATCTTGGATGAAAAAAATCCCCTAGCAGCCAAACTCCTGCAAGGTACCTAGGTTACCTAGGCCTTAACCTGGCCATTGCTTTTAACTTTTTAAATGTTATGTACGACCCCTTGTTGCCAAATTTTGCTCCAGGGGTCACAGGCTGAGTCGCACTTTCTTTTTTTTTAACATGCGCGCTGGTGACCTACTCATTTTTGAGTGAACCAGCTTTTTTAGGAAGAAGAAGGTCTGATTATCCAACCTGAAAGCAGTGATTATTAATCCACGCAATATCTGATCTTCCATCTAACATATGATATTAATATAGCTTGTGATGCTCAACACGTCGTCACGTATGATAATCAATCCTTGTTGTTTAATAATGCCTGCAACATATAAAACTCAATGCCTGCAATTCAGTTTAATAATCACTGCGCTTTGTAATGTGCACTCTAACTTCTAAGTATCAGTCCCTATAACATATGACAATCTCCTAAACATAGAATGTTCAATCCATGTAACGTCTTATACTCAATCCGAGGAGTGTCAGCTTATAGGTCCATATAACATCTGTTACCCGAATTTAAATAACTCTTCGTGAGTTCGCCCCAAACTTCGTGAGTTTGTCTAACAAACACATTACTAGACAAATCACGACGCGATTTGACCTCTTAGGTCTTCGTGAGAGACTGAGCCACAGCCCCCTGGTGGGCCCCACAAGGCAACAGACGAATGTGGAGGATAAACACGCCATCCACACAAAGCTGATGGAGCAGCTTAGTTCGTCCGGAGAGGGATTCAAAGAGAAGACAACATGCAGAGATTCAAAGAGAAGAGAAGACAACCTGCAGAGAGATCAAAGAGAAGACAAACCTGCAGAGATCCAAAGAGAAGACAACCTGCAGAGATTCAAAGAGAAGACAACATGCAGAGATTCAAAGAGAAGACAACCTGCAGAGATTCAGAGAAGACAAAGAGAGATTCAAAGACAGACAACCTGCAGAGATTCAAAGAGAAGACAACCTGCAGCAGAGATTCAAAGAGAAGACAACCTGCAGAGATCCAAAGAGAGACAAAGAGAGAAGACAACCTGCAGAGATTCAAAGAGAAGACAACCTGCAGAGATTCAAAGAGAAGACAACCTGCAGAGATTCAAAGAGAAGACAACCTGCAGAGATTCAAAGAGAAGACAACCTGCAGAGATCCAAAGAGAAGACAACCTGCAGAGATTCAAAGAGAAGACAACCTGCAGAGCTTCACGACTTTGAGGTGCAGTGCCTCACCTTCTGTTCTTCCGCCAGACCAAGCGTTGGTCTCCACACCGACAGCGGTAGGCTTTCTCCACACCCACAAGGCGTGGTCCACGGGGAAAACACGAGACAGGGAGATCAGACCAGCTTATTCCTTTATACTCCCCCCCCCCCTCTTTCCCGCCCCATCTCTACCCGTATCCTCTCTGAATTCCATATTTCAATGTTTCCTCACAGAAAAGAAAAATATTTATAATAGTCCACAACCAGTAGAAGATCATTGTTTGAATACCTCAATAACATTGCAGGAAGTCAAAGAATGTATTATGAATTTGAATAAAAATAAATCAGTGGGCCTAGACGGCATTTCTAATGAAATGTTAAGTCATCTTCCACAAAATATGATACAGTTTTTGCATTCGTTTTTTTCAAAAATGTTGGATAGATGGTAACATGCCTCAAATTTGGAAGCATTCTATTATTGTTCCAATTCACAAAAAGGGGAAACCACTCAGAGATATACATAGTTATCGACCTATTGCATTAACATCAAATACATGTAAATTGATGGAAAAAAGATGCTTTAAAAAGACTTGTTCATCATTGTAATAAACATACAATTATACCAATCAACCAAGCTGCATTTCAGACAGGCAGATCATCAATAGAACATTTGGTCAAACTCACAACGCATGTAAAGCATCAGTTTGCACGTCGTAAAAACGTACTTGCAACGTTTTTTGATATACGAAAAGCCTATGAACAAGTATGGCACAAGCGGCTTTTGCTTAAATTAAAGATATATTGGTATTAATGGAAACATGTACAAATATATTCAATGTTTTCTGCATCGCAGACATATTCAAACAAGAGTAGGAAATACCTATTCTAACCCAAGACATTTACAAATGGGCTTACCCCAAGGATCGGTAATTTCTCCAATTTTGTTTAATATTTGATTTCTGATCTACCCAAAGGTCTTTCTAAAGGTACAGAGTTAGCTCAATTTGCTGACGATATATGTCTATGGAGTAAAGTAACGATGAAAAGAAATACTCCGTTAAGATCACTGAACTATTAAAATTAAATACCAACACGAGCTAAATAAAATCAGTACATTTTTACATGAAAATGGACTATCTCTTTCACCAGAAAAAAACGAATTTGATGCTTTTTAATTCTGGAAATGATCCAAATAAACTTCCAGTTTTCACCTTAGACGGCACTCTTTTAAACTACGTTAAAAGCGTTAAATTCTTGGGTGTAATCCTTAGTAGTAAACTAACATGGAATACTCATATTGACCATATTTTAAATAAAGCAAGAAAAAGTTTGAATTTCCTTAAAATTGTCAGTAAACAATCTTGGGGGCAAGACACTAAAAGTTTAACTGTTTTAGCAGCAGCCCTGGTACGCTCAAGACTTACATATGCTCAGGAAGTATTTTTTAATGCACCTAAATATCTTTTAAATAAACTTCAGAGCACTGATTGCAAAGCCTTCAAAATCGCCCTTGGGGTTCCCACACATACGTCAAACTTAGGGACATACAACGAAGTGGGAGTTCTACCTCTATCTGAAATTAGAAAAGCTTCTACTTTAAAATTCATCTTAAAAAGTTTCTCACAAAAAAAATTTTTGCTCAGAAGAGGTATGTTTAGATTCGGAAAAGGATTTTTGGAAAACGTGCACAACATATACAATCCACAAAATCTATTTATTCATTTTCCTCAGATCTTCTAAAAAGATACAAAAATAGATAAAAATGATATCGCCGGAAAACCAACGTTTTCACCCATTCCAAAATGGGTACAATCAAAAGCTTCCTTTGACATTGATTACAATGATTTAACTAAAAAGGATTCTCCCAACATTTTGAGAAATTTTGTCTACTCTCACTTAGAAAATAAGTACAACATCACTTAAAAATATTCACAGATGGCTCAGTATTAGATGATAATAGCACGGGAGCAGCTTTCATAATCCCTAGCTTAAAAATAGAAAAGTTATTTTATCTTGGTAAAAGTCTGTCTATATATATAGCGCAGAATTACTTGCTATACTCAAATCATTGGATTTCATTTTGAATCCCCCCATAAATAACAGCCAAATCGTAATATGTGCTGATTCAAAAGCAGCATTGAATGGTATTAAGTCTTCTAATTCATGTGTACGATTAGACATGATAACTGAAATCAATCATATAGTACACCTTCTTTCCCAAAAAGGCATTAATATTACTTTTTGTTGGGTGCCTTCTCATTTTGGTATATCAGCAAATGAACAAGTAGACAAAGTTGCAAAAAAGGCAGCTCAAACCTTAGCGGCACAATAACAATAAAAGTTCGCTTAGATCTGGCAGAATGTTTCTCTATCATAAATAAAACATCTCGTGATAATGCAACAAAAACACTGAGGAACTCGGACATATATTATTATAACAATTGCATCAAATGTAATGACAAAAGCAATGGGATAACATCATACAAAAGATTTATTTTCTCATCAGGGAGATTGAAAGTCTGATCCATAGGCTTCGTTTAAACTCGTTTAAAACAAAATACTGCAAAGATATTAAATGTATGTGTGGAGATTCTATAAGTGTCAATCATTTACTGATTCATTGTCCCAAAACAAAAGAGCTTTTTGATAAATCAGGTATTGAGGGTTTTGTTGATGGATCGACTCCTTTATCACTATCTAGTATATTAAACAATTTTGCTACTCTTGAATCTGTTTCCAAATGTTTATTAGGCTGTTCACTTAATATTTATCTTTAGCAGTTGTGATTGTTACCGTTACAATTCTAGTTTAAAGTTCTGATGAATAGGATGGGTGGGGGGTTATGATTACATTCCTTACGAACTACTTTAAAACTTACACTCCCTTTGAGTGTTGCGAACAGTGAGAATCATGCCGTGAAAGTTTCAACATATTTCAAAGAGCACTGTGGAACAACAGAACGTGCTGCAGACATGCAGCCAACTGTCAGAAAACCGCCTGTCAACGGTGTCAGAGATTTGAAATGCCGCTCGGTTCTAAACAGACCACGTGACAGACACCTTGCCAACCGCGCGGGCGCAACAGGCTGTGAACAGTTTGAGAGATATGTCATGCCACTGTAAAACACGACACGTCACAGACACCCTGACCTAGCCACCGGAAGTAGACGGATAACCTGTCAAGTAACATGCGCGCACTGACTGGGTCACATCCGGTGAACTGGGCGTACTTTGTTTGTCAGTTGAGAGAGAGAGAGAGAGAGAGAGAGAGAGAGAGAGAGAGAGAGAGAGAGAGGAGGTGAGAGAGAGAGAGAGGGAGGAGAGAGAGAGGAGAGAGAGGAGGTCGGAGAGTTCTAGAGAGGAGTCGGCTAGTTTCCTACCACTTTTGATCAGAAGACAGGAACCGTGAGGCGGCCCGGTTACCTGTCACTATTGGAGAGAGAGGAGGGAGAGAGAAAGAGAGATGTGTACACACACATATACAGACACAGAGAGAGAGGGTGGAGATGAGAGAAGAGAGAGAGAGAGAGAGAGAGAGAGAGAGAGAGAGAGAATGAAGAGAGCAGAGAGAGAGAGAGAGAGAGAGAGAGAGAGAGAGAGAGCGAGAGGAGGGAGAGAGGAGGGGAGAGAGAGGAGGGAGGAGAGAGAGAGAGAGAGAGAGAGAGAGAGAGAGCGAGAGAGAGAGAGAGAGAGAGAGAGAGAGAAGGAGAGGAGAGAGGAGAGAGAGAGAGAGAGGGGGGAGAGAAGGAGGAGAGAGAGGGAGGGAGATGGAGAGAGAAGACGAGAGACAGGAGAACAAGAGAGTGAGGAGAGGGAGGGAGAGAGGGAGAGAGAGGGAGAGAGAGATTAGAGAGGTCGGCTAGTCGAAGACAGGAACCGTGAGGCGGCCCGGTTACCAGTCACTATTGTCCTTCTAATGTGTACACACACATATACAGACACAGAGAGAGGGTGGAGATGGAAAGGGGGGATGGAGAGAGAGAGAGAGAGAGAGAGAGAGAGAGAGAGAGAGCTGAGAGATAATGAGAGAGAGAGAGAGAGAGAGAGAGGAGAGAGAGAGAGAGAGAGAGAGAGAGAGGGGGGGAGAGAAAGGGGGGGAGAGAGAGAGAGAAAGAGAGAGAGAGAGAGAGAGAGAGAGAGGGGGGGGGGGGAGGGGGAGGAGGGAGAGAGAACGAGAGAGAGACAGGGACAAGACTGAGAGACAGAGAGAGATTCTGAGGAACCGAAGCACTGAGGCACGGAATGAGTGGCGATCTGTACAAAAGCTGGCACAGAACAGGATGCGAGTTCACTGCCAACATGTACAGTATGAACACATTCATCAAACAGAATATCAACGAGGCAGTTCACACAAGTTCCGTTCTAAACTGGTTGCTTCCTGTAAAAATCGGTTTGTTTTCTGTCCTTCAGACACTGTCTAACACGGAGTGAACAGAAAACTTTTAAACAACGATTAATTGGAGTGCACTATTTGAACTACACTACGCACAACAAACATTACGGCCACTTACGAACGTAGGCATAACTCAGAAAAGAACAAAGCGGGAAAGCGGCCTTTTGATGAAGTGAATTTTCTGTTTGCCGAAATTTATTAGAATGAAGCCATTAAGATGTTTGGTTGTGGTCTGCCACATTTCATCTTCATGAAACATGTCCGTGGAAGTCATCAGCACAACGTGGGAGAGGAGTGGGCAGGTCGCCCTCTGCTGGCAAGACCCGAGGGCTGACGAGTGCTGCCTGGGTACCTGGGTCCACGAGACAGTGAGGGATGAGATGACATAACAGCCTGAGGTGGGCTGAGTGCAGACCATAGAGAACACCTCCGTACCACACACACACACACACACACACACACACACACACACAAGGCCACCCTACAGCAGCGCTTGGTATACGAAAGACATTCTCAGGCCTTGATATACCAGCACGACATCATCCTAGAGAGAGCTATACTCTAGGCTGACAACGCCAGCCATACAGACGAAGCTTTGTCAGAGATTGTCTAGCAGCAGTCATGAATCCACAGCATGGACTGTTCTACAAGTTGCCCGGGTCTGGCCCCTGTGGACCATCAGTGGGATGTCCTACAGCTGAGAGTGAATGAGAACTTTCCTACAGCTGAGAGTGAATGCCAACTTTCTTTCTCCAAGACCCTGAGAGGAGCTCGTTGAGCAGAAGCCGCTGTGTCAGCTCCGGACCTCTCTCATTCATGTGTCTGCTCCATCAAGGACCTAAGCGTTGCTTGTCTTGCCAACAATGGCGGACGAACATAGTCAGTTCTGGTTAATGTAATTAGTAATCACTTGGAAGCGTTTGGGGTAAATGAAATGTGACAGTCAGTCACTTTAAAAGAGACAAGACCAAATATGTCTATGGTTATATCTCCATTGAAACAGGCAAAATTGAAAATCTGTTGCACGATGATGCTTTCGTGAGAGGACCTTTTTTTCACTCGTTCTTTTGTGCGTAATGCGTCCTGGCAGCACGAAACAGATAAAGACCAGTACAGAGGGGAACTCTGTAGTCCAGGCAACTATTGATTTGGGTATCGGATCGGCCTTTTCTCAATTACAAGAAAACTAACCCGCGCTCGTCTTTTGACCTGAAGCAGAGTGGACAGTGTGAATTGTTCGTGAAGCGTACCCAGCCCCCTGACTGGCTGGACTGTCAACATCAGGGATTTGAGCTGCACCGAACCGCAGTCGTCTCAGTACAGTATGGATGCCACAGCAAGTATAGCAGACTTCTCAACCTTCACAGTTCTGTACGGAGAAAGCGAGACTAAACACTGGCTGTTCTTTTCCTGTCAGTTCAACTTGCACATGATCAATCTCTGATCACTGAAGAGCACACTGTGTATTACCATTCTTTTTCCCATCAACCTTTCATCATTGTCTTCAACGACCAAACCATTCTATCTGCTACATCTGCATGTTACAACAAGATATACCATGTATACCATGTCTCTCTCTCTCTCTCTCTCTGTATGTCTTGTTTGCTGGATGCTCACGGGCATGTTAAGTGGAGATTTCTGTGACGAGTGAAGAGATGAATCCTCAGCACTGGAGAGTTACTTCTGACACATGTCAGTGTTGTTTCTTTTCTCTGGCTGGCACTGGAGACAGAGGGCCTCCTACACTAACGAAACTGATATCACTTTTTATTACACACAGTTTCTCTTGAGAATGGTGTAGATGGGGTTGAGAGTGAAGCAATGTTTTAGTTGATCGAGTGTTCTTTTTGTTATTTTATTTCACACGTTGACTGCCTTGCAAAGTATGTCACAACTGTTTTGTGCATTGACTCCTTCCATGACTTTGAAGCTTGTGTCACCGTGCCTTGGCAAAACCAATGGAGCAGCAAGGCCGGCTGGTATAGCATAGCATAGCATACATCATAGCTGGAATGGGAAACCCGACTTACTTAACAAATTTCAACGGTTCCTTCCACATCTTTCCGTTTTTAAATATCCATAGCCTAACTGTTCATGCATGCCCATGACGGCTAGAAGCATGTATAAAAATAGAATTATGTACACGGTAAAAAATAAAAAAAAATGGTTAAAATACTAAGTCCGATCTGTTAAAGATTTTTCCGCCTTGACAACGAAAAATTTCAACTTCTCTAGTTGGTTGAAACTAATGTTGTAGAAAAGAATGTCACAGACGATTTTTTTTTTTGAATCGGCAGTGAAACGACTGTACCTGCAGCACTATGGGATCAGACAGGAAGTGACATCCTTTAGTTGGTGACACTTGGCGATAAATAGGGGAACACGACCAATAGCCTGTAAGTTAAGGGGAGCACGACCAATAGCCTGTAAGTTAAGGGGAACACGACCAATAGCCTGCAAGTTAAGGGGAGCACGACCAATAGCCTGTAAGTTAAGTTAAGGGGAACACGACCAATAGCCTGCAAGTTAAGGGGAGCACGACCAATAGCCTGTAAGTTAAGGGGAGCACGACCAATAGCCTGCAAGTTAAGGGGAACACGACCAATAGCCTGTAAGTTAAGGGGAACGCGACCAATAGCCTGTAAGTTAAGGGGAACGACGACCAAGTTAAGGGGAGCACGACCAATAGCCTGTAAGTTAAGGGGAACACGACCAATAGCCTGTAAGTTAAGGGGAACACGACCAATAGCCTGCAAGTTAAGCGGAAGGCAGACGACTCCATGGCAATACTTGCATCCCATGAAAAATATGGATGCGTTAGCGGACAGATGAAGATCAGAAAAACACAGACAGCAATGTGCACAAAACTTCGCAATGCACTGCATTTCAGCCGCGATCCAAGAGTGCATTAGCAGATATGCATGGAGACAAACGGAGAAACATACATATACAGACAGGAGTATGTACAGAACTGGTTCATTTCTACACCCGGAGTTATGATAGCACTGCCCAACACAGACGGACGACTGTAAAGATACAGACAGCAGATTGTACAGATCTCGTCACTTCTTAAAAAAATATCTACTCGAGGATAAGGAGAAACAGATACAGAGGACACAGACGTTCTCAATGTTGACTTCAGCCCAACATCCAGGGTTATCTTACTACCATGGAAAGCCAGACGTGCAGGCAGACAGGCAGGCAGACAGACAGACAGACAGACAGACAGTCTGTACTGACCTTGGCAATGTTTACCGTCGCCCTGGAAGCCAGGGTTGCATTGACAGGCATACTGAGTGGCCAGGTTGACGCAGCTGGCGTTCTGGTGACAGTCATGGCCCCCCGAGCAGAAGTCCGTCCCTGAAACACGTCATCTACTGCGTCACTGATGACGTCACGCCTACCCTCGTGATCACGGCTTTTATTACACCTCCAAAACGAAAGGTGGGAACCGTAGAACGAAGCGAGGATTTACATGGCAATACACACACATGCGCACGAACACGTCACACACACACACACACACACACACACACACACACACACACACACACACACACACACACGCGCACACACACACGCGCGCGCAAACATGTCACACACACACAGAGACAAGGCGTCCGCCCCCCTCCATCCATCCATCTATCTATACAAAGACAAACCTACCTACCCAGACAAGTAATCCCAAATGAACCCTACCAAAACCCTGGCAAAGGACACACGGACAGACATGCAGACAGACACAGAGAACATACACACGCAGACGTAAAGGAGGGATGGAGGGACAGCCCTTTACAGACAGGCAGACAGGACAGACATCAACAGACAGACAGGGATGTGCAGTAACAGAGCTATACAGGTACTGATGCAGATGGGAGGAAACACACCT
>JADBJO010006854.1:55000-67500 GCA_016801955.1 Conus betulinus
ACCTACATCTGATCTACACCTTTAGCCTGCAGCCTTTCTGCTACACCTACATCTGATCTACACCTTTAGCCTGCAGCCTTTCTGCTACACCTATCTTGATCTACACCTTTAGCCTTTCTGCTACAACTATATTCTGATCTACCCTAGCCTGCAGCCTTTCTCTACACCTTTAGCCTGCAGCCTTTCTGCTACACCTACATCTGATCTACACCTTTAGCCTGCAGCCTTTCTGCTACACCTACATCTGATCTACACCTTTAGCCTGCAGCCTTTCTGCTACACCTACATCTGATCTACACCTTTAGCCTTTAGCTACCTCTTTAGCCTGCAGCCTTTCTGCTACACCTACATCTGATCTACAAACCTTTAGCCTGCAGCCTTTCTGCTACACCTACATCTGATCTACACCTTTAGCCTGCAGCCTTTCTGCTACACCTACATCTGCCTACACCTTTAGCCTGCAGCCTTTTACACCTACATCTGATCTACACCTTTAGCCTGCAGCCTTTCTGCTACACCTACATCTGATCTAGCCTTTAGCTGCAGCCTTTCTGCTACACCTACATCTGATCTACACCTTTAGCCTGCAGCCTTTCTGCTACACCTACATCTGATCTACACCTTTAGCCTGCAGCCTTTCTGCTACACCTTACATCTGATCTACCCTTTAGCAGCCTTTCTGCTACACCTACATCTGATCTACACCTTTAGCCTGCAGCCTTTCTGCTACACTGATCTACACCTTTAGCCTGAGCCTTTCTGCTACACCTTTAGCCTGCAGCCTTTCTGCTACATCTGATCGACACCTTTAGCTGCAGCCTTTCTGCTACTCTGATCTACACCTTTAGCCTGCAGCCTTTCTGCTACACCTTTAGTCTGCAGCCTTTCTGCTACACCTTTAGCCTTTAGCCTTTCTGCTACATCTACATCTGACCTACACCTCGTAGCAAGAGATCCAAATTTTCCACGAAAACACCACAACTCATTCTCTTCGTCATCTGCCGCTAAAAGAAGTCCCTGAGTTATAAAACTAAAGACAAGCTCACACAGGTATAACACCTAATTGAAAATCATCTTGTCGGGGTGAACTAGCTGAACAGCTAACCGCTACAAAGCCAACGGCATGGAGAGGACAAGAGAGCAGCAGACGTTTATGGCCAATGCTTCCAGTCCATCAAGCTCTATTAGTTAACCCACATGGCCAACTCCACTGTCTCACGAGGAAACAGAAGGGATAGATAGCATATTTCTAACATAACCCCACCTCCCACCCTCCTCTCCCTCCTTTCGCTCGGCCCTTTCCAACCCCCATCCCCCCCACCCTCTCTCCCTCACTCCTGCCTAGTGATGACAGATTCACTGGCAGAGGGGAGGGGGGTGAGCTGCGATGAGTAAGGGGGGAGGAATGCGGCCAATGTTGAGCACTATCCCCGCCCTCTCCACCCCGCCCCACCCCACCCCCCTCTCCCTCTCCCATCTCCAGCGGTTACCTGGTTGCAGGCAAGGGGGAGACAGGTAGGTTTGTCACTTTTGACACAGCTCTAAGTAACGATCTGCTGATAAGCTCAAGATATATGCCGTGCTTCTTCCCCTCCACAACCTTGGCTGGAGGGAGAGAGAGAGAGAGAGAGAGAGAGAGAGAGAGAGAGAGAGAGAGAGAGACAGACAGAGAGAGAGAGAGAGACAGACAGACAGACAGGAGACACAGAAAGACAGAAAGACAGAGACAGAGAGACAGAGAGGCACAGACCGGGCGTCGACAGGAAAAGGGGAACATCAGAAAAAAAAGAGTATGAAGGGAGTCGACCATGGGTACGAAGAAGGAAAAGAACAAAATGAAGAAAGACAGAAAGAACAAACGAATAATACAGGGAGAGAGAGAGGGAGGGAAGGAGGAGAGGAGGATGAGGAGAGAGAGGAGAGGAGAAAGAGGGAGACGAGAAAAGGAGGAGAGGAACAGAAGGAAGAAGAAGAAAAAGGCAGAAGGAAAAAAAGCCGCTAGGACAGGAAGAGAAGGAACAACACTCGCCAAGACGGGGTTCTTGCAGTCGCAAAAGAAAAAAAAAAGCCGCTACTCCACGGTGCCACAACCAAACACAGGACAGCACTCGCCACTTCCCTGTACTGACCCTGATTCTTGCAGTCGGCCACAGGGCAGCCGATCCACTTCACGCTGACACTGCCACCCTGATCACCGTTCTAACACAACACACACAGAGCAGCCGATGACCACTTCACGCCTACACTGCCACCCTGATCACCCGCTAACACAACACACAGAGCAGCCGATGGCCACTTCACGCCTACACTGCCACCCTGATCACCCGCTAACACACAACACACAGAGCAGCCGATGGCCACTTCACGCCTACACTGCCACCCTGATCACCCGCTAACACAACAACACACAGAGCAGCCGATGGCCACTTCACGCCTACACTGCCACCCTGATCACCCGCTAACACAACACACAGAGCAGCCGATGGCCACTTCACGCAGACACTGCCACCCTGATCACCCGCTAACACAACGAAAACTCCCTGAACCTGCTGGATCCCACAGTATATGGATACATGTCAGTACAGATCAAGTTGTGGTCCGAGCCTACCTTCACACGGGGAACTTCTATTAGTAGCTCATGAATCAGATTCCTTGCTCACAATCAACTCGCACGTTGTCATCATCTTCGTCACTGATTAAACGACTTTCAACGAAAACTGTTCGGTACTAGTGGCACAATCATGACTTTTATTTCTAAACTCCAGTCACTATTGAAAGCAATCATGGAGAGAAAAACGAAATGGCTAGTATAGTAGATGACTGAAAATACGATTTTGTTTTAAAATGATAAATTGATCTCATTGATATGATAAAAACAGTCACTTCGATTGCCTCACTATCCGCGGAAAACACACAGCAATTTCCTAGAATATATCAACGCGTTGACTTTCACTTTATAAACCTGACACAGCCAAGTTATTCTTTCCACATAATCGCAGCTTGGATGACTCTCGCAATTACCGTGTCAAGAAATTACGCAATTATAGATGGTCATTTATTGATATAACAACAACAACAAAAATCCCAGCTGTGTTGTGCTTGATTGCATTGTCTCAATTCATGGTCATAACCGATCTGTTGATACATTGTATATAGAACACCGTATGGACAGATTGTCTCAATTCATGGTCATAACCGATCTGTTGATACATTGTATAGAACACCGCATGGACAGATTGTCTCAATTCATGGTCATAACCGATCTGTTGATACATTGTATAGAACACCGCATGGACAGATTGTCTCAATTCATGGTCATAAACGATCTGATGATACACTGTATAGAAGAACATCGCATGGACAGATTGTCTCAATTCATGGTCATAACCGATCTGTTGATGCATTGTATAGAACACCGCATGGACAGATTGTCTCAATTCATGGTCATAACCGATCTGATGATACACTGTATAGAACACCGCATGGACAGACTGTCTCAGTTCATGGTCATCACCGATCTGTTGATACATTGTATAGAACACCGCATGGACAGGCCCAGAGTCTACTTCACTGTACTCAGCAGAATGTGCCACCATTTGATTTGAATCAGAAACTTTCACTACTCCGATGAAAAATGAGAACCTTATATATTCTCGCTGTGTTAGCTTCTGTTGTTCTGTACCTGCATTATTAATCAACAGTAAACAGACAATTATTCAATAAGAAGATCTGTCAATTCATTTATAACCGACGCGTTTATGTTGGATATCATTCAAACCACAGCAAACACTCTCTGCAAACGGAATAAACAGAACATACCATACCTTGTTCAGTACAAGAATCACTTTCAGTAATGAAACTTGTGCTTGCGTCGCGATCACGGTTTCTTTCTGATCAATTCTATTTTTTTAGCCACTGACTCAAGGTAACTACATGAAAAATAAAACCAAAAGGCTCTATTGCAGGAACACACAGAAATGATAATAACCACAGCCAGATTATGGTGAACCAAAGAGGTAAAGCAATAACTGGCCCCAGGCCCACAGCTGGGATGGTAGTAACACACAGGTACCCCACACGGGTACAGGTTAGAGGGGGGGGGGGGGGGGGGGGGGGGGGGGGGGGGGGGGGTTCAGCATCTGGCGTCGGGCATGCAAAGCCGGGGGCTTCATCCACTACGTACATACTACCCTATCCACGCCTGGGTCCACTGGCTAGGTCACGAAGAGATCATCGACGTCAACAGAACGCTGTGCTCTGGAGGGTACTTGAAATGAATTGTGTGAAAGGCTGGTGTTGAGGTGGCAACGTGACATGTCTGGGTATGGCTATGTATGGAGAAATGAAACAACTCTGTGATTCGCAGCGTGGGAGTAATGGCACGGAGACAGGGGAAGTGCTGAAGATCAGACATCATGATAAAGCGGGTTGCATCAGCCCACTGGTGAAGGAAAACATCTCAGTGTTTGGCGCTTAAATTCACTGTCGCTTTCCATGAGAATGGCGCTTCTAGCACAGGTAGTATACGAAGGCTGTGTTGGAATGTACTCACGAATGAGCGAGTTTCTTAATGTCCATATCAAACCGTAACCTCCCGCTGTGAAAGTTGTTCTAGCCCGTTTCTGTTGGTGTGTATGTCTGTCAACATGATACAGACACTACAGAACCGATTTTAACCGAAACCCGAAGCAAAGAAAGGCATGTGGGCCGAAACGAACCCATGACATTTTTTTGATGCGAACCCGGATGGAAGAGCAGATCCAAGATTTTGTTTCAGTTACAATGTGAAATTTGGCATATTTCATGTTTCCGACATTTTCGCAAAATTATGCTGAAACAATGCGTGAATCTCAGAGAGGAAAAGTCAAATGTATTATTAGACTCACTATCTATGAACTTGTGAGATATAGTGTGTGCATCCGGATATCCTGCCGGACCCAGTGAGTCAAATAACATTACTGAGTGGGGATGACCCAGTGAGTAAAGTAACATTACTGAGTGAGGATGACCCAGTGAGTAAAGTAACATTACTGAGTGGGGATGACCCAGTGAGTAAAGTAAACATCACTGAGTGGGGATGACCCAGTGAGTAAAGTAACATTACTGAGTGGGGATGACCCAGTGAGTCAAGTAACATCACTGAGAGAGAGTGGGGATGGGAGTTGGATCGCTGAGAGAGGATGGGAGTTGGATCGCGAGAGGTCTGTCCAATGTCGCTGTAGTCTGCTTGTTATTGGTTCCTGGTTGTTCCAAAGTCATGGCTGTCACTGATCATGAAGGATTAAAAGTAAAATGGATTCGACGGAGAGAGAGAGAGAGAGAGAGAGAGAAGAGAGAGAGAGAGAGAGAGAGAGATCGAGAGAGAGAGAGAGTCGAATTTTAATTTCATTCAACATAATGAAATATGCCGATCAAAAACTGTGTGAGAAAAACGGTGTTACGTCCTCGAAAAAGATTAAAAAAAAAAAAAAAAACAGTATAGGTATGATATATAGAGATTGTGCAGTTCGTGAAAAAGATATAAAACCAGTATGGGTATGATATACAGAGACTGTGCAGTGTCCGAGTACATGGTGCCAGACAAACGAGTACGATGACAGGATGCCAGTAGTGCGCTGACAAAGATCTCATTGTGTATACACTCAGGTTTCTTTAAATAGTGCACATAAATAGAAATGAGTTGTTTCTGTGAGTGGTGCAACTTTCCCAAAGTATTTAACAAACACAATGGTGCAACGACAGCTTAGCAACTTTCCCAAATATTACAAAGACAAAACGACAGCTTAGCACAAGAAAAAAGAGACACGTTGTAAACAAACATTTCACAAAAAGGATAAAGTATACATTGAAATATGAAAACAGAACAATAATATTTATGATATCATCAGAATTAGATATGCCCAACATCACTCACCAGTGCTAATGCGTCGCTTTATGTGCATCATGACACTGTTGTACTGTGTAACGAAGTGTATGTGTGGCATGAAACTATACTGGACAGGATTTCCTTTCTGCACCTCCGTATTCAATCGTGGAAAAATGGTCTTGATTAGATGTTATATACTTTTCTTTCCTGTCATTCTACTGGGGTGTCATTCGGGCTGCTGTAGATCTCATGTTGACACTCCAAGGTCTTCAAATGCAGCTTGTCTTCCGGTCCAAGATTCCAGTGAAAAAAAGTATCCACACTACCGTACAAATACCCATACGACGAGCCTGCTGACCCCGTGTTTCACTGAAGTCGGCCCTTTATACCTGTCGGCCTTTATACATGACAAAAAGTACCAGTGATTCAAAGTGACAGAATTTAGGTGAGTTTTAACAGAGGGTAGGGAGAGGCGGGAGACAGGAGAGTGGGGAGTGTAGCGTGAGGTCGCAATCCACGATCTGCCCCCGTTTTCTTCTTCTTCTATCACCTGTCACCTGTCCCATGACCCGCTCGGTCCCACGGGCACTGCAGGGTGGTTTGCCCTCTGTCACCTGTCCCATGACCCGCCCGGGTCCCACGGGCACTGCAGGGTAGCTTTGTCCTCTGTCACCTGTCCCATGATCCGCCTGGGTCCTAGAGGCTCTGCAGGGTGGTTTGCCCTCTGTCACCTGTCCCATGACCCGCCCGGGTCCCACGGGCATTGCAGGGTGGTTTGTCCCTCTGTCACCTGTCCCATGATCCGCCTGGGTCCTAGAGGCTCTGCAGGGTGGTTTGCCCTCTGTCACCTGTCCCATGACCCGCCCGGGTCCCACGGGCATTGCAGGGTGGTTTGTCCTCTGGTCACCTGTCCCATGATCCGCCTGGGTCCTAGAGGCACTGCAGGGTGGATGTGTCCTGTCACCTGTCCCTGACATGACCGCCCGGGTCCTACGTGAACTGCAGGGTGGTTTGTCCTCTGTCATCTGTCCCATGACTCGCCCGGGTCCTAGAGGCACTGCAGGGTGGTTTGTCCTCTGTCACCTGTCCCATGACCCGCCCGGGTCCTAGAGGCACTGCAGGATGGTTTGCCTCAACAAGAAGCCTCCACCTGACCTGGTCATTAGCTTGCGCCTGAGGTCGGGCGAAGCTTTTTCCGGTCTATGCCATAACGTTGTATGGCCATCTCTTCCTCTGGCGCCCCCTTCTCCTGTTTTCTTATACACTGGTCTTGTAGAGGCCTCGCCATCTGGTTTTGCGGTCATATCATTCTTCTTCTACTTCTTTTTAGATAAGTGAAAACTTCCCTGCTGACGATCATCGTTACTGTTGCTGTGAAGAAACTGGGAAAGAAAAGACACAGGATCTTTTCGTATAGTGTGCTGTTTGGATGTCCCTGAACTGTGACTTGTGTCCTGCACTACTATGTGTTGAGGGGAACTGTAGGCCGCTGCTGTGTGTAATACAGGGAAAGACTTCCGAACAACACCCCCTCCTCCCCCTCGACTTACAGGTTTTTTCCATGAAATTTCACCACTCCACCAACATGCTTGTTACAAATATTGCAGAAAATACTGTCAACATATGCAGGTGTTTCCAGATCTTTCACGAAATCGACTTAAGCACATAATCGAGAGAAGTGATCTCCTTGGTTCGAGAGAAGTGGGAGGGCGTGGAGGACGTTGGGGATTCGGAAATCTTTCCTGGGTGACGGGGTGAGTACCTACCCGGCATGTGCAGAGAGAACACTGATCTCTGTGCCACACCTGGCCCTCGGAGCGTAAGGTGCCCTGGTCGTCACAGCTTTGCAGACACTGACACCCCTCCAACCTGGCCAGTTTGGCCTCCGCCCGCCTCAACTGAAACCACACCCACCACCCACCGTCAGGCCACTCACTTCGTGCGGCGTCTCCGCTGTTTTCCTTCTGTTCTTTTCCTTTCCTTTTGTGTGTCCTAACAGGCTTGGGGGGATAGTCGTCATTCTGATTTTTTTTTTTTCATTTTGACCCTTCCACACATCGTGACCTTCGCTCACACCTCCATTCAGCTTTACTGACTCATACATCCACTCACTTTCCCTTCATTCAGCTTTTTGTTTACACACATACACCTCCTTCTAACCTTGGATTCAGTCATACCTCCTTTCAATTGTCTGTTACACTCACACACTTTTCGGTACACACATACCTTACTCAGTATTCTATTGACTCTTCCACCTACTCAGCGTTCTAGTCACTCATGTCTCCTCCGTTCAGCCTCTCCGCTAGGTGCTCCGCTCAGCCATGCCTCAATGAAGCATTCTGTCCCTCCACACTGCAGTTTTTCCCATTCACTTCCATTCCCCTTCAGTGATACTCACTACGTTTTCTGTTCTCAGCGTCCACCAACACTCAGGTCTGGCGACATTTGCTTCAGGTCTGGTGACATTTGCTCCTCTGAGCTTGGAATTCAATCGCTTCGCTCAGCTTTCAAGCTACTCACCCTTTTCAACGTTCAGCATCATCATACTAAACCGTTTTCAATTCTCTCACGTCACTCTTCTTGCAGTCCACTCAGACCGACCAACTTGTCCTACATCTACTCCATTCAGTTCTCTGACCTACTTGTCCTACATCCACTCCCTTCAGTTCTCTGACCTACTTGTCCTACATCCACGCCATTCAGTTCTCTGACCAACTTGTCCTACATCCACTCCATTCAGTTCTCTGACCTACTTGTCCTACATCCACTCCATTCAGTTCTCTGACCTACTTGTCCTACATCCACTCCCTTCAGTTTCTCTGACCAACTTGTCCTACATCCACTCCCTTCAGTTCTCTGACCTACTTGTCCTACATCCACTCCCTTCAGTTCTCTGACCTACTTGTCCTACATCCACTCCCTTCAGTTCTCTGACCAACTTGTCCTACATCCACTCCCTTCAGTTCTCTGACCTACTTGTCCTACATCCTCTCCATTCAGTTCTCTGACCAACTTGTCCTACATCCACTCCATTCAGTTCTCTGACCTACTTGTCCTACATCCACTCCATTCAGTTCTCTGACCTACTTGTCCTACATCCACTCCATTCAGTTCTCTGACCTACTTGTCCTACATCCTCTCCATTCAGTTCTCTGACCTACTTGTCCTACATTCCCTCTATTCAGTTCTCTGACCTACTTGTCCTACATTCCCTCCATTCAGTTCTCTGACCTGCTTGTCCTACATTCCCTCCATTCAGTTCTCTGACCTACTTGTCCTACATCCTCTCCATTCAGTTCTCTGACCTACTTGTCCAACATCTCCTCCATTCAGTTCTCTTACATCGGCCCATTCCAAAAATCACTGACACGCCCAGCTCTCCGTTCAGTCAGACTGACAAGCTGTGAATACACTGACACGCCCAGCTTTCAATACACTGACACGCCCAGCCTTCAGTAAAACTGACACGCCCAGCTTTCAATACACTGACACGCCAGCTGTCAATACACTGGCACCCCCAGCTTTTCGTTCAGTCAGACTGACCAGCTGTCAATACACTGACACGCCCAGCTGCCAATACACTGGCACGCCCAGCCTTCAGTAAACGGGCACGCCTAGCTTTCAATACACTGACACCCCCAGCTTTTCGTTCAGTCAGACTGACCAGCTGTCAACACACTGACACGCCCAGCTTTTCGTTCAGTCAGACTGACCAGCTGTCAATACACTGACACGCCCAGCTGCCAATACACTGGCACGCCCAGCCTTCAGTAAACGGGCACGCCTAGCTTTCAATACACTGACACGCCCAGCTTTCCGTTCAGTCAGACTGACCAGCTGTCAATACACTGACACGCCCAGCTTTCCGTTCAGTCAGACTGACCAGCTGTCAATACACTGACACGCCCAGCTTTCCGTTCAGTCAGACTGACCAGCTGTCAATACACTGACACGCCCAGCTTTCCGTTCAGTCAGACTGACCAGCTGTCAATACGCTGACACGCCCAGCTTTCCGTTCAGTCAGACTGACCAGCTGTCAATACGCTGACACGCCCACTTTCCGTTCAGTCAGACTGACCAGCTGTCAATACACTGACACGCCCAGCTTTCCGTTCAGTCAGACTGACCAGCTGTCAATACGCTGACACGCCCAGCTTTCCGTTCAGTCAGACTGACCAGCTGTCAATGCACTGACACGCCCAGCTTTCCGTTCAGTCAGAATGACCAGCTGTCAATACACGCATTCCACCCAGTTCTCCTACACTGACTCACTGTCAGATCATTCCACTCAGCATTCAGTTCACTCACACTGACCCTCTGTCTATCCTTCTAACTCCAATAAGCTTTCAGTTCACTCAAACTGACTCTGCTGCCATTTTCTCACTCCAGACAGCTTTTAGTTCACTCATTCTAACCCCGCTGCAATTCACTCACTTCAGGCACCCTTCAGTTCACTCATACTCTGCTGCAATTCTCTGACTCAGGTCATCTTTCAGTTCAATCAAAGTGACTGTGTTGCAATGCTCTCACTCAAATCAGCTTTCCTTTCATTCACTCTAACTCTGCTGCATCAGGGTCATGTAGGGAAGGCAGGGGACACAGTGGACATCAGGATCATGAAGGGAAGACAGGGGACATAGGGGACACCAGAATCATGAAGGGGGAAGACAGGGACACAGGGGACACCTGGGTCATGAAGGGAAGACAAGGGACACAGTGGACACCTGGGTCATGAAGGGAAGACAGGGGACACGGTGGACATCAGAGTAATGAAGGGAAGACAGGGGACACAGTGGACACCAGGGTCACGAACGGGAGACATGGGACACAGGGGACACCTGGGTCATGAAGGGAAGACAGGGGGGACGCCGTGGATATCTGGGGTCATGAAAGGAAGACAGGGACACAGGGGACACCTGGGTCATGAAGGGATGACAGGGGATACGCGGGACACCTGGGTCATGAAGGGAAGGCGGGGACACAGGAGACACCTGGGTCATGAAGGAAAGGAAGGGGACACAGTGGACACCAGGGTCATGAGGGAAGACAGGGGACACAGTGGACACCAGAGTCATGAAGGGAAGACATGGGACACAATGGACATCAGAATCATGAAGGGAAGACAGGGGACACAGTGGACACCAGGGTCATGAAGGGAAGACAAGGGACACAGTGGACACCAGGGTCATGAAAGAAAACAGGAGACACAGGGGATACCTGGGTCATGAAGGGAAGACTGGGGACACAGTGGACACCAGGGTCATGAAGGAAAGACTGGGGACACAGTGGATACCTGGGTCATGAAGGGAATACTGGGAGACATAGGGGATACCAGGGTCATGAAGGGAAGACAGGGGACACAGTGGACACCAGAGTCATGAAGGGAAGATTGGGGACACATGGGTCAGTCACCAGAGTCATGAAGGGAAGGCAGGGGATACAGTGGACACCAGAGTCATGAAGGGAAGACAGGGGGCACAGCGGACACCTGGGTTATGAAGGGAAGACAGGGGACACAGGGGACACTAGAGTCATGAAGGGAAGGCAGGGGACACAGGGACACCAGAGTCATGAAGGGAAGACAGGGGGTATGCAGGGACACCTGGGTCATGAAGGGAAGGCAGGGGACACAAGGGTCATGAGGGGACGACTGGGGACACAGTGGACACCAGAGTCATGAAGGGAAGGCAGGGGACACAGGGGACACCTGGGTTTATGAAGGGAAGACAGGGGACACAGGGGCACCTAGGTCATGAGGGGAAGACTGGGGGGACACAGGGGACACCTGGATCATGAAGGGAAGGCAGGGGACACAAGGGTCATGAGGGGACGACTGGGGACACAGTGGACACCAGAGTCATGAAGGGAAGGCAGGGGACACAGGGGACACCTGGGTTATGAAGGGAAGACAGGGGACACAGGGGCACCTAGGTTATAAGGGGAAGACTGGGGACACAAGGGACACATGGATCATGAAGGGAAGGCAGGGGACACAAGGGTCATGAGGGGACGACTGGGGACACAGTGGACACCACAGTCATGAACGGAAGGCAGGGGACACAGGGGACATCTGGGTTATGAAGGGAAGACAGGGGACACAGGGGCACCTAGGTCATGAGGGGAAGACTGGGGACACATGGGACACCTGGGTCATGAAGGGAAGGCAGGGGACACAAGGGACACCAGCGTCATGAAGGGAAGACAGGGGACACAGTGGACACCATAGTCATGAAGGGAAGGCAGGGGACACAGGGGACCCCTGGGTTATGAAGGGAAGGCAAGGGACAAAGTGGATACCTGGATCATGAAGGGAAGACATGGGGACACAGTGGACACCTGTGTCATGAAGGAAGGCAGGTGACAAGGGACACCTGGATTATGAAAGGAAGGCAGGGGACACAGGGGACACCAGAGTCATGAAGGGAAGATAGGGGACACAGGGGACACCTGCGTTATGAAGGGAAGACAGGGGACACAGGGAACACCAGATCTATGAAGGGAAGGCAGGGGACATAAGAAACACAAGGGTCATGAAGGGAAGGCAGGGGACAGGGGACACCAGAGTCATGAAGGGAAGGCAGGGGACACTGGGGACACCTCAGTCATGAAGGGAAGGTGGGGACACAGGGGACAC
>JADBJO010006854.1:77500-80000 GCA_016801955.1 Conus betulinus
TAACTCCCCTTCCTCTCCTGTCCAGTGGTCACGTCCCTTCTGGCCACTAACTCCCTTCCTCTCCCTGTCCAGTGGTCACGTCCTTCTGGCCACTAACTCCCCTTCCTCTCCTGTCCACGCGGTCACGTCTCTCTGTGGCCACTAACTCCCCTTCCCCTCTCCTGTCCAGTGGTCACGTCCCTTCTGGCCACTAACTCCCTTCCTCTCCTGTCCAGTGGTCACGTCCTCTGTGGCCACTAACTCCCCTTCCTCTCCTGTCCAGCGGTCACGTCCCTTCTGGCCACTAACTCCCCTTCCTCTCCCTTCCTGTGGCAGTCACAGTGCAGGACAGGACATCCACTCCGCCACTCAGGCGCCAACAGGACTGACCATTCTGTGACGGAGAAAGAAGAACCAGTTCCACGGCCCCCTGTGCTGTTCATGGGGGACCAAACCACTTGGAACACAGCACAGGGCGGAACGAGCAGCATGAAGTCTATGGAGCTCGAACAGTGCTGAGCGGTGAAGGTGCATTCTCCCTTTCATTCAAAATATTGACCTGCTGGGGCATGGAGAAGAATGAAAACCATTGAACTTCTCTGGAACAGGGAGGTGTGTTCGTCGAACAGTGGCGGGGGGAGGGGGGGGGGGGGATATGGGGACGAAGGGCTTAAGAACTGTTGGAATCTATAGTATAAGACTGTGGAACTCTTGAGACACGGATCTAAACTCTCGTCCCACACATCCCCATGGCTTTGGCATCTTAACGGTCTTGGTATATAGAACTGTGGGCACGAACACAAGACTCTGTGAAGACTCCATGTCCGCCCCCAGTGGTCACTCAGCTGAAGATTCTCACCGCTCTTCTCCGACGTGGTTTCCACGGTCGGCTAGGCGAGATATTACACCACGGTCAATTACACCACGGTAAATTACACGACTAATTCCTGCAGGTAGGAGTCACAGATCTGAGGGACATTGAAGCACACAGTAGTTCACTGACTCTCCCTCCTGTGTCCTAGTGAACTCTCTCATCACTGCATTGTCACATGGAGGTGTCAATGTGTACAGACGAGTCCATACACCATAAATTCATACACGCTACACCACTTGTAAACTCTATCACATTTCGCCTAGTTCTCTTCCAGCTATACAGTGTACATGGCGACAGTGAACGATAAAAGCAATCTGATGAACCACAAAATGGAATGCATCGTAAAGCGAACTGTCTAAAATGTCTCCTACAGAGAAAGACAAGAGAAAACTCGTACACAACGTGTGGGGACCATACAGGTCTCTAAACATGTGATTCTGGCAAAAGTTTAATTGTGATTCTTTAACACTACTCCTCCTCTTCAGCTGTCGGACGATGGAAACTGAAGAACTATTGCTGGCCCCAAAGACATCTCTCCTGCCTGGCTCCCTATTTCAAAACACTTCAGGCTTTTCTGATGTTAAATAAAGCGAGACAAATCTGGTGTGGGATAAGAATGTTCTGAATAAAACTAATGTGGTCTGCAACTTGCACAATAACCACATCCCTGCGTTGGTACCAGACGTGGGGGGTGGGGAAGGGAGAGGAGAGGAAGGCACATTTGTAACGGGCCTAAATCTCGTCCATCACGTCTAACCAGCCCCCCCCCCCCTCCCTCTCCCTCTTCTCTTCCAGCAGGAATGTCCACCTGTCGATGTGCATTTGAAGTGGGACTGCTCTTCAGACCCTTCATCAGCTGGACAGGCAGTGCCTGGGGACCACCAGACCCAACAAGCCTTCTGAATGTTCCCACACTCACGCGTCCCGCACCTGTCTGGCTGCAGTGCCAACGCCGAACCATGTATTGGCAGCAAAGTGACCAATGCCGACGGTCTATTGAATGGAATCGCCCCAATCTTTGTACTTCATACTTGGGGAACCAGCGACAAACTGGTATATGTTGTATGCACAGTATCTCTTTCTTTCTTTTAAGTTGAAGCGATAGCAGCAAAAATGTATTCAGTCGACATAATGTTCCAGCTCCCTGTTTCTAAAACCACGAATTGTGTGTTCTATCTCTGCGTATTGTCTGTATTATCGTCGATCTCTGTGTAAAACCAACGATAAACTCTACACTACCTTATTTTCCCCATATCTGTGTAGAACCCACGATAAGCTAGCTGTACATTACTGCATTTCACATCTTTGTGCAGCACCGGAAATTAACTGTACATGTGTCTGTTATTTTTCACCTTTCGCAATCTGTGTAGCTTCAGCTCTCTATAATGGCACTGTCAATTGTTGAAGACAAGTCTCCCCAAACCGCTGCCGTTGTCTCGAGGTGGAACAGAGGTTTTATCTCTGCCTGAATCCAAGGTTTTTTTTTCCCCCCGGCAGTTTCTGCCACCACCAACAGGAACTCTCGCCATGTGTGCTTATAGAACGGGGAGGGGGGGGGGGGGGGGGTGCTTTTAAGTGTAGAGGACTCGGCTGTGGCTGTGGACGGGGTGTCGGAATGAGCGGCGTGGGTGCACTGCCTCTGAGGTG
>JADBJO010006854.1:82500-87500 GCA_016801955.1 Conus betulinus
CCACCTACAACAAAGGGCGGAAGGCAGAGCAGATACTGCACACACCATACACATAACTTGTACACACACTCAACACCCTATCATCCTCAATACAAATCAGTCCGATCATTGTCATTTTGTTGTAGTTCTGCGAGACGAATGCAGCACATAGACATGCAAACTAGTGCTACGCTGAAGAGTACGCTGAAGAGTAAAGAGAGAGAGAGAGAGAGAGAGAGAGAGAGAGAGAGAGAGAGAGAGAGAGAGAGAGAGAGAGAATTATTTTTTTGTTTACATCAGGGACCCATACTCTCAGGGCTGGAACATTCATCTGTGCAGCTGACGGTTTTGAGTTCGAACCGCTCGTGGGGGTCGGATTTTGACGGCTTGAAAACCCTCTCTGTCCACCCAGCAGTGAAAGAATACGTGATTCCGTCCTGGGAAGGTTAAGGCGGCGGAAGAAGAGGGCTAGACGCCGTCTTCCATCATACCGCAGACACACTGAACCTCTGACGGTTCACTATGGTCATTATGTGGCCGCACTATAACCTTTAAATTAACCTCAGTGACGGTTCACTATGGTGATTATGTGGCCGCACTATAACCTTTACATTAACCTAAGTGACGGTTCACTATGGTGATTATGTGGCCGCACTATAAGCTTTAATTAACCTAAGTGACGGTTCACTATGGTCATTATGCGGCCGCACTATAAGCTTTAGATTAACCTAAGTGACGGTTCAGTATGGTCATTATGCGGCCGCACTATAAGCTTTAACCTAATTGCCTTTTAAGCAGGTCTAGTTGCAAAGTGAGGCGACTGCAGGCGGGAATCTCGACAAATTTGAAATGTAATTAATGGCGAACCGCCAAGAGATTCAACGCCCAACTTGCGCTGAAGTGAATGAAGATAAATGACTGCTCGTTCCTTTTCGTTGTCCTGAGCGTTTTGTATCTTGCCTGAAGAGGGCTAAAAGGTCGAAACGCGTCGTGTTTTGTCTTGTGATTCGTTTGTCTACGTTGTTCGCTATAAATTTGATTTAAAATTTGCCTTTTAAGTAGTTTGCTCTACCTTTGACTGCCTATCTACCTTTGACTGCCCATCTACCTTTGCCTATCTACCTTGACTCCCATCTACCTTTGACTGCTATCTACCTTTGACTGCCTATCTACCTTTGACTGCCCATCTACCTTTGACTGCCCATCTACCTTTGACTGCCTATCTACCTTTGACTGGCCCATCCACCTTTGACTGCCCATCTACCTTTGACTGCCTATCTACCTTTGGCCTTTCACTTCCCTTCTCTACTCTACGGTTTGTTCATCTGCGTGACTGAGTTCTACACCAAATGAATTGGAATCATGTTGTAGAAAATGATCAGATCAACGGTTGTCAGTAAATCACATGGCTTTCTCTTCTGCACGACTTTTTGTATATGCTTATGCCAGACAAAACAAGAATGGAGATTAGTCAGCACGAAAGGGGTGGGTGAAGGGTAGGGGTGGGAAGGAAGGGTAGAGTGACGTGAAATCCCATCCATTCTGAACAGCATATTTAGAAAGATTACCACCACCCCCATCCCACCCCAAAGAATCAGTTTCAATTTCATCATGGAGGTGTCACTGCGTACGGACTAGTCCATATACGCTGCACCACAGCCGCAAAGAACTGAGACCATTCTGCGCATGATTTGAAGCTTTTGGATACATGAATTAATGGTGAAGACTAGAGAATTTAACAAGGGGGTCTCGTTGCTACGACTTAGCAGATGTCTGACCTACGCATTGGTCCAACGCGCTGGTCAGACCTTGAGTACCTACCTAACATTGGTTGTGCCATTATCATCATTGTGTGTGTGTGTGTGTGTGTGTGTGTGTGTGTGTGTTGTGTGTGTGTGTGTGTGTGTGTGTGTGTGGTGAGTGTACACATGTGTGTATGAGTGTGTGGGCACAAAGAATCAACATCCGAAATAGAAGAAATATAAACTCTACACGGCAAAATGTACTATAAAATGTTCAAAATGCAGCAACAGATTAAAACAAAATGTATGAGAAAGTATCCAGACGTAAGATGCAGTAGCAAAATGTAGAGGATTAAAAAGTGGTTGAGCAGCAAGCGTTGTATGAAAGCAGGTGTGTGCGTGCGTGCGTGTGTGTGTGTGTGTGTGTGTGTGTGTGTGTGTGTGTGTGTGTGTGTGTGTGTGTGTGTGTGTGGATGGCCGTTGGAGGTAATGGGTTCCCCCTCTCGCCGCACAGCTGATGTCACAGTGAATCAGGGAACCGCTAGGTAATGTCATCACTCCGCAACAGTCTGCGTGGCTACAAACCTTTTACCCCCCACTACTTTTAACTGATGTCCGTTTCCTTCACACACACACACACACACACACACACACACACACACACACACACACACACACACACACACACACACACACACACAACCTCCACCCCCCCGTCTCTCTCTCTCCAAACCAGCTCTGCTCACTGGACCACCCAATAATAAAGATCTGTGTGTTCGTGTGTCTGTCTGTCTGCCTGCTTGTCTGTCCCGCCTGTCTGTGTTTTCTGTCTCTCTTTGTCAGTCTGTCTCTGTCTCTGTTTTCCCCCCTCTCTGTCTGTCTGTCTGTCTGTCTGTCTGTCTGTCTCTCTCTCCCCTCCCTCCCTCTCTCCCTCCCCCCCCCCCCCTCTCTCTCTCTCTCTCTCTCTCTCTCTCTCTCTCTCTCCGCTTCTAATACAAGCAGCAGATTCACAATACAGATTCAGTTTTCTGGCTGAGTGAGTCTGAGTCATTTTCGTTGTGAGCTGCATTGTGCTGTTCTGGTTTTCATTGTAGAACTATAATGTTATTTGACGTACGGGCTGTGTGGTGTTCGCCACAGTGAATCATCATGTGTAGCGTCTTACTGTATGGTTCATAGTGCTTTCACCTGTACTTGTGGTCTTCCATTCCATAACATACCTTATTTACTACACTAAAATACACTCACAGCATGCGTTGTATCGTATCGGATTATGTTTTTGTGGAGTCGTTTTTTTTTCTTTCACTGTACTGTAGACTTGTCTCACTGGACAACTGTCGCATCGACATCTTATAAGGATGCTTATCTCATGTGAGACAATCTTGAAACTCGGGAGTTTGTGCTGACAGCGCAAATTCGCTGTAATTTCCGAATCCTTAATTACTAACGTCATCGTG
Organism: Conus betulinus; assembly: GCA_016801955.1. Taxonomy (NCBI): domain Eukaryota; kingdom Metazoa; phylum Mollusca; class Gastropoda; order Neogastropoda; family Conidae; genus Conus; species Conus betulinus. The sequence goes on from JADBJO010006854.1 coordinate 85,679, forward strand.
CTTCTTTTCGCTGTGCAAGCACACAGGACAAGTATCCAACCCCCCCCCCCCCCCCCCCCCCCCCCCCCCAGCAATCTACACAAGCAGCTGTCTGCTGCCTCATTGGCATCCGTCTGAGTCTGAGACAACGGCACTGTCGAAGCTTTAACTACGTGACTTAAGTGGCGAGATGACAAACGACGACCCCCCTTCAGCCCAAAACTCCACGTCTCTCTCTCTCTCTCTCTCTCTCTGGCTCTGGCTCTGTACCCCTGGTAAGCCCCAGCTGAGCCAGCAGGCATTTATACCCCCCAAGCACTGTTTACTCCTCCTCACACGCCAGTCCCAGCACTTACCTGCGGGCTAAAAGCAGCGGCAGGCAGCACGTGGAGTGGCCTCCCTTGAACCCTTCCATTAAAGCCGGACTGCTGGGGTAAGAACTATGAGGCACCTGCCCTATAATAACCCAGACAGCGCACCCCTTTTAAGCTTTATTGAACGATTCCATACACCATCCTGCTTCTACCAAACAGCAGGACACTCTCCAGGGCTCGCCTGTTTTATGTTCTGCTGTTGACGTCGGTGACGAACAACGTGATTTGAGTAATAATGCTGTCGGGGAATTGTTGACACGTTTTTTTTCAGTTCTTGCTGAACATAGCATTGAGGAGGAAGGTCATAGTCCACTTCAGAATCCAGTGCTTCTAAACTTTTCTCTTTTTTTTTTTTTTTTTTTTTTCTTTTTTTTTTTTTTTTTTTGGCCTCACCTCATTGCCCAACAAACCTGGATTGTCTTTTCACCATTGGTTTTTTTCTTGTTTCAAAACTGGTTTGTGGCGCACGTTCTTTCCCCCCGAAAAAAAAAAAAATCATGCCGCAGAAGATTTAGGTTCTGTCTTTTGCAGAATTAAGCCACTACGTCATTTCTGACGAGAGAGAGAGAGAGAGAGAGAGAGAGAGAGAGAGAGAGAGAATGACGTCAGAACATCAGAAGGCAAGTACGTCATTTTTGATAAAAGCCCAGTCTATCATGCAAGGCACATCAAGGTTGCTGTCTTCACCCCCTCCCCTCTCCCCCATACAACTGCTCAGACACACACATCCTCCAAGCCTGCAATAACGGTCCATGAACGTCTACCACAGTCTCTGAGACAGACAACGAAGAATCTTCGTCCTTGGGACAGGGCCACCCTGCACCAAGGTCCCAGCAGGCCCATCAACGTCAGTCTGACCCTACCCCCCAACCTGTCGCAGGTCTCTTCACCTCTCTCCTAACCTCTCTCTGGCGAATCGAAGCCCTCTGCACACCTCATTGTTTCCCCATTATTTCAGCTATGTTTTCAGGGTTTTCTTCTTTTTTCTTTCTTTTTTTTCTCAATGATGAACCCCCCTCCCCCCCCCCCCCCACCCCCGCTCCCATCCTCACTCCTCACCTTCGCACCCCTTTTCTGCATGTTATTTTGCTCCTTGGATAGAGAGAGAGAGAGAGAGAGAGAGATAGAGAGAACGAACGAACGAACGAACGAAATTTTGTTTTATTCAGGGATATGAGATAAGCATACAAGCGTGCTTTTTACACTCAGCCCTGAGGCTAAACAGAAATGAGGCGACAGACAGCAGACGAACAGACTATAAGAAAGAGAAAGTTAAATCTAGTAGTTTAATCTAGTAGAGAGAGAGAGAGAGAGAGAGAGAGAGAGAGAGAGGAGAGAGAGAGAGAGAGAACGTGCAGGAAAGGGGTGTTTCTTAAGGTTTATTTTATCATTTTTAACATATAAAACGAATGCTTACAATTACCTTAAGTCCATACGACAATGAGTATCAAATCCATCGACCTTAACAA
>JADBJO010006854.1:97500-124659 GCA_016801955.1 Conus betulinus
AACTATAGCGGGGGGAGGGAGGGGGGGGGGGTGGAGGGGGGGTGAAATATAGGTACAGAGAAAACTCCCATTTCCCATCCACTCCTACCACCCACCATCCCACCCACCCATCCCCACCCTTTCCACGTCCACGAGAGCCCAAAGCCCGGGGGAGGGAAGCCCTCCCCACAGGGTCGGTCCATGAGCAGGAGCCCAAAGCCCGGGGCTGCCGAGAGCCGCCCTGTGACAAAGCAGGGCTGTGACGGTCTTCATCAGCAGGAGCTCAAAGCCCGGGGCTGCCGAGAGCCGCCCTGTGACAAAGCAGGGCTGTGACGGTCTCATCATGAGGAACCCAAAGCCCGGGGCTGCCGAGACCGCCCTGTGACAAAGCAGGGCTGTGACGGTCTTCATCAGCAGGACCCCAAAGCCGGGGCTGCCGAGAGCCGCCCTGTGACAAAGCAGGGCTGTGACGGTCTTCATCAGCAGGAACCCAAGCCCGGGGCTGCCGGCCCGAGAACCGCCCTGTGACAAAGCAGGGCTGTGACGGCCATGAGCCCAAAGCCCGGGGCTGCCGAGAGCCGCCCTGTGACAAAGCAGGGCTGTGACGGTCTTCATCAGCAGGAGCCCAAAGCCCGGGGCTGCCGAGAGCCGCCCTGTGACAAAGCAGGGCTGTGACGGTCTCCATGAGGAGCCCAAAGCCCGGGGCTGCCGAGAGCCGCCTGTGACAAAGCAGGGCTGTGACGGTCTTCATCCGCCCAAAGCCCTGCCGAGACCGCCCTGTGACAAAGCAGGGCTGTGACGGTCTCCATGAGGAGCCCAAAGGGGGGCTGCCGAGAGCCGCCTGTGACAAAGCAGCCCTGTGACGGTCTCCATCAGGAGGGAGGGGGGAGCCGAGAGCCGCGCCTGTGACAAAGCAGGGCTGTGACGGTCTCTATCAGGAGCCCAAGCCGAGAGCCGCCCTGTGACAAAGCAGGGCTGTGACGGTCTCTATCAGGAGCCCAAGCCGAGAGCCGCCCTGTGACAAAGCAGGTCTGTGACGGTCTCCATCAGCAGAAGCCCAAGGCCCGGGGCTGCCGAGAGCTGCCCGCTGACAAAGCAGGCCTGTGACGGTCGGGGCGGACACCGGGCCAATTACAGCTTAAATCCCTGATAAGATGGCGGCTGAAAAAATCACATCAAAGGCGACCACACAGATCGAACAAAATCAATCACAGGCTCAGACGGTCTTAGGGACAAATGATCAGCAGCAGTACTACTGGTTGACAGATCGATAGGGACGGTCCCTCCTCCTCCTCTGACCCCCCACCCCTTCCCCCACTATCCCCTCCCTCCGTCCAACCCTACTTCCCTCCTGACTATCCTCTCGTTCAGTGGAAGTTCGGAACGGGTTCGTTTGTGTGGTACTGACTTCACGAGCTTCCAGTTAATGTGTGCCCACCTCAATTGCTCACAAGTGCGCGCGCATGCGCGCACGCGGAGACACACACACACACACACACACACCACACACACACACACACACACACACACACACACACGCACGCAGACGCACGCACGAAGAGAATAAAAAACAGAACAGCAAGAAGAGTGAAAATAACACATACACTCCCAGGCGGTAAGTGGTACAGACCAAAAATTTCGTTACCGGTGCAACCAAAAAAGTTAGCATTTTTTTTTAAAACTGTAAAAAACCCAAGGTACAGAAGAAAGTTCAAACAAAACAGATGAATGAAAGGACAGACGCACTGATACGGAAGACCTGCACTTAATCTCTTGTCTTCTACAGAAGCCTTAATCGTTCTCAGAATTACTGCGATAATCCGGTCAGAACAGACTCTTCATAGCTACCGCTTCGACGAAGCTTTCCGCTGACTGGGGTCGACTCTTTAACGTCTGTCGCCACGCTTACCAAATGTTCAAATGTAGATGAATAAAACAACATTCAAGCCAAATCTACAGATCAATCGCATCGACCACTTGTTCAGTCTGCCGTAGAGCAACGATTAGCTCGCATCATTTCACATAACTTATGTTACAATGATCTGTGTGTTTCTTTATATTTTTGTCGTTTTAAAGCAATGCTCAAGTCTGTTTCAGTCTTCATGTCATTTTTTTTCTTTCCATTGCTGACCAATGAACAAAAACGTACTACATTAAGGAGGACTCCACCTATTAATAATAATTAAACGTTAGGCTTTCTTTGAAAAAAGAAAGTTTTTGTCTTCTTTTAGTTGGCAAATATTCGTCTCGTATCGGCAAGACGATCGACACAATTCCTTCCGTAAACTTCACGACCGGAAGTAGATTTCCCGGACGCCCGTTGAAACGGCTCTGTCCGCAAGTTCACAAAAGGCCCAGTGAAGCATGCTTGCCGACACTGGCTATCCCCACCCGCATCCCAGGGCTGTGGTTCCTGATACAAACAAAAGTCTCTCTCCCCCTCCCCCCGTACAAGGGAAAAGGCAATGACACGATCCCTACCGTGTCCTACCTGTACAAACAGGAAGACAATGACGCAATACGAAGAGAGTGTCTTCCCTGTACAAAGAAGAAGAAAATGATATGATACTTCCATATGAAACAATACGAGGAGAGTGTCTTACCTGTACAAGGAAGAAGAAAATGATACGATACTGCCAGATGTAACAATACGAAGAGAGTGTCTTACCTGTACAAGGAGGAAGAAAATGATATGATACTGCCAGATGAAACAATACGAAGAGAGTGTCTTACCTGTTTAAAAGAAGAAGAAAATGATATGATACTGCCAGATGAAACAATACGAAGAGAGTGTGCTACCTTTACAAAGAAGAAGAAAATGATATGATACTGCCAGATGAAACAATACGAAGAGAGTGTCCTACCTTTACAAGGAAGAAGAAAATATCATACAGCCAGACATGACACAATACGAAGAGAGTGTCTTACCTGTACAAGGAAGAAGAAAATGATATGATACTGCCAGAGTCGCCCAAGTCCTGGCGGACGGTGGCTAAGAATGTGACGTCATCACTGGACTCCCACAATCGCTGTGCCGCCAGCGCCGTGGCCTCTGGTACTGATACGTTACGTGATGACGCTGCAACATACAGTACGTAATATGACGCGACTGTAAACGTACAATACGTCATTTGATGCTGCTGTAACGTACAACATGTAATGCCACGCCGCTGTAACATACAATACTAAACGTGACAACGCGTTAACATACACTCTGTAACAAGATGACGCTGCAGCATACGACTAATAATGCCACATCGATCTAACATACAATTTGTAGCGTGATGACTCTGTAACATACAATACGTATGGAACATGCAGTACGCAAAGTGACATCACCGTAACACACAATATGTAACGCCACGAAACTGCAACACACATTGCGTGACATGACGCCACTTCCACACCTAATACGTAACAGAACCGTGCTATAAATGTTGAACTTCACCAGACTTATTTTTCACTAACTGGAAATCGGCACTACCTAAATGTTGAACTTCACCAAACATACTTTTTCAGCTTCATGGCGTCTCATTTCCTTGTTGACTTGTAGATTTTGATCGACTAACTAGTGACATGTAGATTTTGATCGACTAATTAGTGACATGTAGATTTTTAATCGACTAATTCGTGACCTGCAGATTTTAATCGACTAATTAGTGACATGTAGATTTTGATCGACTAATAGGAGACATGTAGATTTTTTTTTTTTTTTTTTGTGACAACTGTCCAGATTTTTGATCCACTAATCAGAGACATGTAGCACCCGGTCGACTAATTCTGACATGTAGCATTTTGATCGACTAATTACGGACCCGCAGCCCCGGCACCGGCATCCACAGGCAGCAGTCAATGTCAAGTCGTCAAGAGGCCTGACACCGCCGAAGACACTCGACTGCTGCCGAGCACTTCAGTGGTGTTCAGTCGACTGTTCTGATCTAACATACGCAGGACACCAACTACTAAGCCCCCTACTGATCAATAATTGCTTAGTCGCGGAGCGGCGCGATATGAGAAGATAGGGCGCCACCGCGTCCGTTCAAAGTTATTCCCCATGGACTCGCCGAACCGGTGACCCCGACGGAACCAAACCTTGCACAAACGTGAAGAAGGCATCGAAACTGAGGTCGAGAGCAGGGCATGAAGGGGCCACAGAATTGTAGACTTTTTTTTATCCTGATGGTCCTGCAAAATAACAATTATTTTTCTACTGATTTCCATTTCGGTTTGAGACTACATGACAGGCCTGCAGTCACGCTTCCTCTCAAATAAGCGTGAGCCAGGCCAGAGAGATACAGTGACCCCTGTAGTGTTGGGGGCCTCCTGGCCACTTGACGTTAGCTCTGCATGATAGACTGTGTTTGCCGTGGCTGAGTCCGCAGAATAAAAACTCAGGGTGTGGCGGTGGGCGGGCAGTTGCAGGAATGACTTTTGATTTTGGGATAATGAACCCACGTGGTGTGGCAGTGAGTCCGCGACGCTAACCACTTCGCCACGGCGGCTGTTTGGGAATAATGGCACTGGTGTGACAGTGGCAGAATTTTTGACTAATTACTGACATGGCTGATTTTGGGAATAATGGCACTGTAGGTGGCGACTAATTGGGCGGGTAGATTTTGCAACGCCTAATTGTGACATGTAGATTTTAATCGACTAATTACTGGCAGCCGATTTTGATCGAGTTGCAGGAGTGGGCTTTTGATTGGGAATAATGGCACTGGTGTGGCAGTGGGCGTCCATTTTGCAGGCAGTGAGAAGATTTGGGAATAATGGCACTGGTGTCTTTAGTGGGCGGGCAGTTATCTTGCCTGTGGGCTGTTTGGGTCGAAATGGCACGGGTTGTGTCCTGTAATGGGTTTGTCCCTTTGCAGGAAATGGGCTGTTTGGGAATAATGCCTGCAGTGTGGCAAGGGCTGAGCCGTTGCAGCAGCAGGGCAGTTCCCCCCCCTAATGGCAGAGGGGGGTGGGCTCTGGGGCTTGCAGTTAGCTCTGCACATAGACTGCGTTTGCCGTGGCTGAAACGGAAATGGCACTGGGTGTGGCAGTGGGCGGGCAGTTGCAGGAGTGGGCTGTTTGGGAATAATGGCACTGGTGTGGCAGTGGGGTGGGCAGTTGCAGGAGTGGGCTGTTTGGGAATAATGGCACTGGTGTGGCAGTGGGCGGGCAGTTGCAGGAATGGGCTGTTTTGGGAATAATGGCACTGGTGTGGCAGTGGGCGGGGAGCAGGAGTGGGCTGCTTGGGAATAATGGCATGGTGTGGCAGTGGGCGGGGAGCTGCTGAATGAGCTGCTTGGGAATAATGGCACTGGTGTGGCAGTGGGCGGGGAGCTGCTGGAATGAGCTTCTTGGGAATAATGGCACTGGTGTGGCAGTGGGCGGGCAGTTGCAGGAATGAGCTGCTTGGGAATAATGGCACTGGTGTGGCAGTGGGCGGGGAGCTGCTGGAATGAGCTGCTTGGGAATAATGGCACTGGTGTGGCAGTGGGCGGGGAGCTGCTGGAATGAGCTTCTTGGGAATAATGGCACTGGTGTGGCAGTGGGCGGGGAGCTGCTGGAATGAGCTTCTTGGGAATAATGGCACTGGTGTGGCAGTGGGCGGGGAGCTGCTGGAATGAGCTGCTTGGGAATAATGGCACTGGGTGTGGCAGTGGGCGGGGAGCTGCTGGAATGAGCTTCTTGGGAATAATGGCACTGATGTGGCAGAGGGCGGGGAGCTGCTGGAATGAGCTTCTTGGAATAATGGCACTGGTGTGGCAGTGGGCGGGGAGCTGCTGGATGAGCTCTTGGGAATAATGGCACTGGTGTGGCAGTGGGCGGGGAGCTGCTGGAATGAGCTTCTTGGGAATAATGGCACTGGTGTGGCAGTGGGCGGGGGAGCTGAATGAGCTTCTTGGGAATAATGGCACTGGTGTGGGCAGTGGGCGGGGAGCTGGAATGAGCTACTTGGGAATAATGGCACTGGTGTGACACAGAAGATGAGACAGAACAACAAACAACAACAACAACAGCAACAACAACAGCAACAACAACAACAACAACAACAGCAACAACAACAACAACAGTTGTTTACGAGTGAACAAGTCAGGGGAGTGCATTGTCAGGGTCGAGGTCCAAGTGGGAAAGGGCATAACTCTCCTCTCCCGTCTTTCTGTGCAGAGGCAGGGGGGGGGGGGGGGGGGGGCACACAGAGCCACCCCACGTGGGGACGACGCCATTGACTAGGGCAGCAGTGGGGGCAGATTGGGGGTGCACACCAGGACCAAAGGGCGGATCAAGGCGGAGATCTGCCTTTTCCGGGGGACCCTGGATACTCCCCTCCCCTCCAAGGCTTTTGTTAAGCTGTTTCTGTCACCTAATCCCCATTGATGTCCACCACCTTCTCCACCCCCCCCCCCCCCCCCCCATCTCCATCTCATCCTGTCGTTTTGGTCTTTCCCCTCTACTCCCTCACCAGAGGGACAAAGAGAGGGAAAAGGAGGGAGGGAAGGAGGGAGAGGAGAGGAGGGAGAGAGAGAGAGAGAGAGAGAGAGAGAGAGAGAGAGAGACAGACAGAGAGACAAAACAGACAGGGAGAAAAAGAGACAGACAGAGACAGAAAGAGAGAGAGAGAGAGAGAGAGAGAGAGAGAGAGAGAGAGAGAGAGAGAGAGAGAGAGAGAGAGACAGAGACAGGAGACAGTCAGACAGACGGGACAGCCACAGACAGACAGGCAGACTGAGACAGGGACTGAGACCGAGACTGGGACCAGACAGACAGAGACTGAGAGACATAGACAGAGAGCGAGAGAGAACCCACGCGAGAACAAAAAAAAAAAAAAAAAAAGGGGGGGGGTGGTGGGGGGTGGGTGGAGGGGTGGGGGGGGGGGGGGGGAGAACCTGGTTTCAACCAACTGCATAACAGACGACGTTGTTTAGGGGGGGTCGCGCTTTTTTTTTTTTTTTTTTTTGGGGGGGGGGGGGGGGGGTGGGGGGGGGGGGGGGTGGGGGTGGGGGGGGGGGGGGGGGGGGGGGGGGGGGGCAAAATGGAAGACAAATCGTGTGCGCGCACCCGGACATGGAATTTACCCGTGGCCCGGGGGTGGGGGGTGGGGGTGGAGAAAAAGAAAAGCGGCAATGTAGCACCATGCCTCCCAGACTGGCCTGCAGGTCCGACTCCCGTCAATGGAGCGAGGACCACACACAAAGGACGGCTCCTGGCTCCTCTCCAGGGGCTGGCTGAAAGTCGCCCGCAGAATGCCAGACTGCGCGAGTGGCGTGACAGATCAATGAGCCGCCGGTCTTACCGGGTGCAGCTCCAAGCACCCCCAGGTAAACAGCAACGGGATCGGCCCTGCCCGATCCGAGACTGACGAGTGGGGCGCCGGGACAGGGGGTGGTAGGTAGGTAGGTGGGTGGGTGGTGGTGGGGGGTGGAGGAGGGTGGAGGTGGTGGTCTTCAACGCTCCCGTTTTCTTCAACACGTGGAACTTTGTAAAGTAATCGGTCTGATAGTCTGGTGTCCGGGTGGCTCAGTGGTATTGAGTCTCGAGCTCGCACAGGTTGAGAGTTCGTATCAAGCTGACGTCCAACCTTAAAATCGACAGTTTCATTCAGCTCATCTTCTTTCATGTGTTGCCGTTCTGGTGGTGTCAGTGTGGTGGTGATGACAGAGCCCCCTTACGCCTGCAAAACTACAAAACAACGGCCAAAACTGGAACGTAGATGAGTGTTGTAACACACACAACGTACTTCCATCGTGAATTCTTTGGTTTCTTCTGCAGCAGTACAAACATGTACTTCCGTTGAGGTTTTCATACGCTTAGTCTGGTATTTTCTCAGCATTCGTCATTGTATCATGTCCAAATCACAGTTATTTATTCATTGGTTTGTCTGTGACCTCTCAAGCCTTGCTCCGATTTATCCATTAGCTGGTGTCCTTGCAGGAAGAAAACAAGTTCAGATCACTAAAAACGAAACAGTTTCTTAGTAGCTTCGTGCACCCAGATATGTCTTTTCCTTGTGCACTGACGGCTGAGCAATAGCATGAGTTTTACAGAATGGCTGGTGACATTAAAGGGCTGCACGATACAGAGAAGGATTTTAATACGCTAAGATGCCTCGCTAACAATGAATATCACGCAAATAACCCAATGAACACCACTAGTGCTAATGATTTTTACACACAAGGTTCCACACAAAAATCACGGCCGAGTGGACAGCAGAAGAGAGAGAGAGAGAGAGGAGAGAGAGAGAGAGAGAGAGAGAGAGAGAGAGAGAGAGAGAGAGAGAGCGGAGAGAGAGAGAGAGAGAGAGACAGACAGACAGACAGAAGACACAGAGACAGACAGACAGAGAAGACAGAGACACAGAGACAGACAGAGCAGAGGTAGAGACAGAGACACAGAGAGACAGAAGACAGCACGAGAGAGAGAGAGAGAGAGAGAGAGAGAGAGAGACAGACAGACAGACAGACAGACAGACACAGACAGACAGACAGACAGAAGAAGAAGAAGAAAGAAAGAAAGAAAGAAAAGAAAGAAAGAAAGAAAAAAAGAAAGAAAGAAAGAAGATGAAAGCTTTTAACGGTCCAACCATCCAGACAACTATTTCTGAGCCGAAGATGGACCCAGACAGACCCCTCTTTCTGTCCTGGCTATCTTTCTTCGTTTTCCGACAGCGAATGGTGTGAAACGTCCGCCTAGAAGTACGCTCCAAGTCACACTGAAGGTCAGTCCGAAAGAGCGATGAGAATGCCGACGGATGGACGTGCAGACAGCCAAAATAGAAAAGGCAGAAAACCCGGGGGGACTGTACTGACGGCGGAGATGGACGATCAGGGAGAGTTACCTGCCCACAATGTCCCTGCTGGGGGAAGCAGCAGGCTGATCCAGCGCCCCGCCAGCCGGCTTTGATGTCATTTCCTTTTGCACCCTCCTATCAGGACCCATCCTTCTCCCCCTACTCTCTCTCTCTCTCTCTCTCTCTCTCTCTCTCTCTCTCTCTCTCTCTCTCTCTCTCTCTCTGTCTCTCTCTTCCCCCGCCATCTGTTCCCGTTTCCCCCTTGTGTAGTGCCAACTGGGGCAACCGCCCCCACAGTGGCGGAGCGAGGGTCTGGGTGCTGGCCTGTCTTGGTGATAAGGTGGCGAGCTCTGCAGGTATTTTCATTCACCATGCTGCAGCCACAGCCTCGTCTCTCTGCCTTCAACTGCTGCTTTCCAGCTGTTCTCTTTAACCTTTACCCCCCCCCCCCCCCCACTCCGTTTCAGTCTTTCTGTCCCCCCCCATCCCCCCCCCCCCCCCCCATTCCGTTTTCCCCAGCCCCCTCTTCCTATACTGGTATTAGACGAAATAATTTTGTGGAGACAAACACGATTGTGATTACAGCAAATAAGACACGGAATAACACACGGAAAGGGGGGGAAGGGGGGGGGGGGGGGGCGTGGAACATACTAATTCCTTGTGTCATTTGCTCAAAAGAAGAAGAGAGAAACAGGAGCGTTTTGTTTCTCTTCTTTACGCAAACAAGACACGGAATTAGCACGTTCCACGGTTGTTTTTCCCCCCGCACATTTGTCATATCAACGTGTTTTCCATGTAGTAGGTGTGTGTTGACCTAATAGCTACCCCAGTGCTGTCTTTGTTCTGATGTCGAGTCTGTTCGTTTGTATTGTGTAGTGAAGCACATCTCCCGGCCTATAATGCTGATGGAATCCACAGTCGTTAGTCTCCCTGGCAGACACATCGTGTGTGGGTTGAGAATACACTTGTCTATCAGTCTACCTTCTTTGGGGGTGTTTCTTCTAACTTTCTTTTCCCTCCTTAATCAAGCTTTAAGCATGTGTTCCGTTCAGCTGGATCTCCAGCTTGCCATGCCCATCAATTAGCTGGATGTCCAGTGTGTGTGTTGTGTGTGGTGTTTGTGTGTGTGTTGTGTGTTGTGTGGTGTGTGTGTGGTGTGTGTGTGTGTGTGTGTGGGTTTGTTGGGAGGGGGGGGGGGGGAGGGACTCGACAGGAAAAAGAATAGTAGTATGAAATACCGAGTAAGAAGAGCAAACAAAGGATTAACGTGTTTTCATGTAGTAGGTGTTTGACGCTAGATACTCAGCGAGAAGATGTGAGAGAGGTAGAGAGACCGAGCGAAGAGAGAGCAAACGATTGAGAGAGGAGAGAAGACATGGGACGAGAGGAGAGAGCTGAGGGATCAAGGGAGTAAAAGGAGCGAGGAGAGAGAGAGAGAGAACAGAGAGCGGAGGTTCCATCTGGCAGGGGGGCGGAGGGAAGGAGAGAGAGATGAGATGAGAGGGAACAAGACCACTTGTCTAGCGGAACAGTCCTATATGATCCTAGGGGAGACACTTTTCGAAGAAGAAACAGGACAGAGAGAGTAAGAGACGAGGACTGAGAGAGAGGAGATCGAGGGAGCTTGCCAGAGAGATACAATAGAGTGAGAAGTGTGGTGTGTGTGTGTGTGTGTGTGAGAGAGTGAGGAGGGAGAGCCAGGGGAGAGGTAGAGGAGGAGGCGAGAGCCAGTCGAGGGGAAAAATACTGGTGTAGACGATTTCAGGGAAATAGACGAGTAAGAAGGAGCAGAACAAAGCGTAATGACTCACGCGAGAAGAGAGAGAGAGCAGCGAAGAAGAGAGGAGAGAGAGAGAGGAGCCCTAACAGATGAGAGAGACAGAACAGTGGACACACGACACAACAACAGGACACACACCACACCGAGATAGAAGTAGAATGAGAGAAGGAAGAGAGGAGAGTACTGACAGAGAGAGAGGAAGAAGAGACGTGACCGTCCCACCGTTTTGATAGACTGATTACAGAGGAAAAGTAACTGTTCTGACTAGCCAGGGTCCGTACTTTTTGTTGTTGTGTTCTTCCCCTTCCCCCTTCAGCATAGCCCGCAGCCACCAACCAGGAACTGGGTTTCTGCCAGAGCTGTGATACGGCCAGGGGGAGGGGGCGTGGTGTTCAAGTGACTCCTTGATGGAAAGTGAGAAACCACCAGAAGCCGATGTGAATCGAGCAGTAGGAGAGAGGAAGGACCAAACCATTTTGAGAGTCACGCTGGCTAACTCCGCTTGCCCTTGTTAAGGCGGGATGGAACCAAAACGTTCTAATCAGCACCAGAACGCAAGGTTCATGGAACCAGCCAAAAATGACTTAAACATGGGTATGAGAGGATGCAGAGCTGTGAAACACGCCAGGGACCCCAAGGGGAGAACCACCACGTGTACCACCACCACACAACATACGGGACACACTAAAAGGACTGCTGGATGTATCCTGAATTGTACAATCAGACCAAAGAGAACATGAGCCGAATTTTCAGAAGAAGAATGGAAACAAGGAGGAGAACGGGAGACTGCAGAGAACGTCACACGTATTCTGAGAGGACGTGATTACAGAAGAAAAGTAAACTGTTCTGACTAGCCCAGGTACGCTACTTTTTGTTGTTGTGTTCCCCCTCCCCCCTTCCCTCTCTCTAATCAGCATAGCCCAGCCAACCACAATGGGTGTCTGCAGAGCTGTGAACACGCAGGGGGGAGGGGGAGTGTGTGTAAAAGTGACATCTTGATGAAGTAAAAGAATCAACCAAAGAGATGTGATCAGCAGACGAGAACAACAAAAACCATTGAAGGTCACGCTGGCTAAACCGCTTGCCTTGTTAAGGCGGAGGAAAACCAAACAGTGCAGACACTCCCCTTCACCGTCACTGCAAGGTTCATAGCAACACACTGACCTGTAAAAAAGAAATATACAGCCCCGTGGGTCTGTTGACACTGCAGAATGGGCAACTTGTGTCCGCGCTGCCATTCTTTAACCATCTCGTCGCCAGACTGTAACCACCACCACCACACCACCACTTCCACCACTACCACCACCACAACAGACAGACAGACACACATAATACCAAATCTGGCATGATCTGAATTGTGAACAGCAAAAAAAAAACATGTAAAAGAATTTCAGAAGAAAGAAGAAATGTCAACAAGGTCAGTAAAACAATATACGACAGTGAAAAAGTAGAAAAAGAAAAATGAAAGGAAAAAAGGCAGGGTCAAACTCAATGGACAGACACGGAGAAGAGGAAGTGAGTGGCACAGGACACGCAGAGGGCGGGGGGCAGCTGTCAACACTTTAACAGCCCCGGCATCAGCGCCCACAGGCAGTTGGATCCGGAGTCCACACACGACCTCTCTCTACAAGGGAAAGGGGGGGGGGGGGGGGGGGGGGGAGGCACTGAATGTAACGAATGGAACCTTGGGGAAACGGACCCGTCTGCCGCCATTTCATGGACTTACAACGAACTCTTCAATTATGAGCGTTTCTGCTCCCGCCGTGCAACACCTGAGCGGACGATCAGCCGTTCTTTCTTTCTTTCTTTCTTTTTTTTTTCTTTCTTTCTTTCTTGCATTCTTTCTTTCTTTTCTTCTTCTTTCTTTCATTCATTCATTCATTCATTTCTTTCTTTCTTTCTTTCTTTCTTTCTCATTCTTTCTTCCTTCTCTTTCTTTCTGTCTCTTTCCTTCTCTTTCTATTCCTTCTCGGCCATGCTAGATCCTCAATCCAGTTAGTGAGGCGAAGTCAGCAGTCCGCCGCAGCGACCCCGACGGTGCCCACAGCTTCTCCTGGACCTCAGCCAGACTGGGCCAGGTCCTGTGTTGCTGCTCCAGCGGCTGTGGCTGGGCCCCTTCGAGGCTGAAGGTCCGGTGCTGTCGCCGCCTGGAGAACCACGGACGAGCACCATACCGTCGAACATCAGTCTGCATGGGTGAGATGCATAGCGTCTGGTCTTCTCCTGTGCTTGTGACTCTGCAGGAGGTCTGCCCGCTGGCCTCAGCCGACACATTCCCACTTCAGAGCAGCTCATGGCTGTCTGGTGACCCTGGTAATACGGGGCTGACGTACACCAGGCAGTGCAGGTTTTGGACTCCAGGCTTTCGTTCTCTATGGCCATGTTGGTTCGCGGCACCTTCTTCCGTATTATCCGATGCACCCCCCCAAGCGCAAGGCTTGAGGGATCCCCAGTCCAGCCACCAGGGGACACGCCTGTACGCTATGTAGCCTCGGCGTGCGAGAATCGGCCGTTCGCTTGTCGCCTTGCGCTCTTGACGCAGCCGGATAGAAAGTCCGCTCTCCTTTAGATTAGTTTGTTTGTAAATTACCGAGAGACGACTAGTCCTGCTACTGTTCCTACTACAGCTGCTGATTATGCTAATAAATTAAAAAGAATGAATGAATCAGCGACTCAGGTTGTTTTAGACGGCAGCCGAACAACAGAGGGCAAAAAAAAACTGGTCAAGAAGAAATCGTACGACCATTAACAGATCGGTGACTCCAACCAGCCACACACCTACCCCCCTCGCCTTCCTCTTACTCACCCCCCTTCCTCCCCTATCTACCCCTCCCCTTCCTCCCCTATCCTATCTCCTCTACCTAAGTCCTCTGTATCCGTGGCTTCTAGCGCTATGACTGCTATGGGATAAACAATCTATAGACTTGATCTGCTTTTTTTCAGTACAGATTCCCTAAAACCATCACGCGATTAATAATAATAATAATAATAATAACAGTAATAATGATGATAATAAAAACAAAAAAAAACAACAATAATAACAGTAACAACCACCACCACAACAAAATAATAATAATGATAATATTGATAATGATAATATTAATAATAACGATAATATTAATAATAATGATGAAGGTAACACGGTCATGACTGTCCACTTTGTGGACAACACACTTTTGAACGCTGCTTGTTCACTCCGAATGGAGATGGTTTCCGAGTGGGGCGTAGTGTCTGATGAAATAAGGATGAACATATGGCACTCACCTCCACGGTTATTGCTCATCTCTTTTGCTCGGGACATTTTCGCCACTAGAGAATGTGTACTGTAGCCTACGTCTGCAGTAATTGGACACAGGATCTTGCAGGCGCCTTAGAGGAGGAGGAGGAGGAGGAGGAGGAGGAGGACAGAGGAAGAAACAAAGGTAAAAAGGAAACCCGTCCAGACGTCTGCAAGAAACCTGTTGGGATTTCAGCTGATATATACCATCACACACCACCACCACCACCCTTTCCGCCCCACCACCCTCCTCCCCGTCTTCCGGTCATTCATTTTGCAGCTTCTGGTCCACTTCTGGTCGCCCAAGACAAACCACTCGACCCACATGTATAACCCCTCTTCCCCCATCCCCCCCCCCCCCCCCCTCTCTCTCTCTCTCTCACTGTCAATAGCCCGATCCAGAAGTTCTTTCCCCTGTAGCGCCAGACGAGTGCTAAAGTGCAGACTTGGCAAAAGGTAGTATCACTGACGACTGAGGATCGAGGAAAAGGGAGTGGAAGTGTGTGTGTGTGGAGAGAGAGAGAGAGAGAGAGAGAGAGAGAGAGAGAGGAGGGGGAGGGAGGGAGGATGGGTGGAGAAAAAGGGGAGTCAAGTGGCTCACAATGACGGCCCTAAGAGGCAGCGTGTTTTCTCAACAGGTTTAAAAGCACAGGCCGCTGAATGAAACTGAAATTAACGGGATTGTCTGCCCCTTTCTTCTCCTTCCTGCAGCAGCATCCTCTTTTCCTGAACTTCCACGTCAGTAAGGAGGCAGAGACGAGGTGGTGATGGTGGTGGGGGGGGGGGGGGGGGGGGGGGGATAAAAAGGAAAGAAGGGGGATGGAGAAGGGTATAAGGTGGAAAAACAGGAAGAAAAATGAAAGGAGGGTCAGAAGAGCTGAAAATACGTTTCCAGCATTTAGTCTTGAAGCCCGTTTGTTCTTCATCTTCCTCCTTCATGCTCCTTCACTTACTGGCCCCATCCTCCCCCCCCCTTCCACCCCTCTCACCACAACGTTCTGTTCTTCCCCTCCCCCCCTCCCCCTCCCCTCCCCCTCCTCCCCCTACTTATGTTAACGTCTGCCCTGATATTCTGCTGGTATTAGGAGGAAAGGCTGTGTTGTTTTTTAAACTGGCCAGGAACCGCTGCCAAGACAGTGGCAATTCTTCACATTGTCTGCGATACGCCAGGCACAAACCCTCCCCCCCCCCACCCCCCCCCCCACCCCCCTGCACATAGACTCTCTGCCAAAACAGCCAGTGTGTGTACGGGTGGAAGTCTGAGTGGGACGAGGGGGTTGAGGGGGAAAGAGGATATAGGGCACGAGCACTGAGGGGCTGCTTGGCTGTCTGGTAAAAGCATGCTTAGAGTGGGGAGGGGGGGGGGGGGGGGGGGTTAAGGTGGTGAGGGTGGTGGGATGGTAGATGTGATAAACAAAAGCCAAAGACATTTCTTCTTTACCTGGCAGCATTTCCCGGCCACACCCCTGGTTTTTAGCTCTCTTCTTATCTATAGCAGCAAACTGCCGAGCACCTCGTGGGGTCAAGGTGATTTTATGACATGGTTTTAACACCGTGTGCGTTACGTGCTGTGGCCTATGAGTTTGTTAATGCAAAAGTAAGATCGTGGTGTTGATGACTGTAGATTTCTGTCTTTAGTTGATGTATAATAGACAAGATCATGGCGTCCATGACTTTGACTTTTTGTCTTTACACACACACACACACACACACACACACACACACACACACACACACATATATATATATATATATATATATATATATATATATATATATATATATATCAGTGAGAGAGAGTGGTGCTCTGGATTTGTCATAATGTCCATGGGTGTAGACTTTTGTCTGTTGTTGATATGTATCAGACAAGATCATGGCATCAATTGCTTTCACTTTTCTTTTTTGCTGGTATGTATCAGACAAGATCATGGCATCAATTGCTTTCACTTTTCTTTTTTGCTGGTATGTATCAGACAAGATCATGGCATCAATTGCTTTCACTTTTCTTTTTTGCTGGTATGTATCAGACAAGAACATGGCGCCAATAACTTCAGCTCAACTACCCTCTTTTGTTCATATGTAAATATATCAGATAAGATCATGACATCCATGAGTGTAGACTTCTGTCTTTTGTTTATATATTTATCACCAAAGACACCCTCTTCCCCCCAGAAGTCTTTTGTTTATATATTATCACACAAAGACACCCTCTTCCCCCAGAAGTCTTTTGTTTATATATTTATCACCAAAGACACCCTCTTCCCCCATACCATCCCCCTCTTGAACTTTGGATCCATGGACTTTTCACTTGAACCATACTCACCCCCCCCCCCTCACCCCCTTCCCCCTCCTCTTAAACGTTTAATCTACATTCACCTAAGAATCCACCCTTAGATTTCAGACCCGTGGATTTTCACCCCAAAACGTTCTCCTCAAGACTTACTTCCTCTGAAGTTTTGTCCCTAAAAACTTTCTCCGTAGCCATTCTCCGACAATGTTCCTTCATTAAGTTGTCACGCTATGGGATTTGCCTCAATTCACCCATGGAACATCACTCCCATTTTTCTCCGTAAGAAATCATCCCAATGATTTTCGCCTCCAAACTTTCTCCCCAAGGTTTTCGCCTCCAAAAATTTTCTCCCCAAGATTTTCGCCTCCAAATTTTCTCCCCAAGACTTTCGGCTCCAACCCTTTCTCCCAAGACTTTCGGCTCCAAATTTTCTCCCCAAGACTTTCGGCTCCAACCCTTTCTCCCCAAGACTTTCGGCTCCAAATTTTTCTCCCCAAGACTTTCGGCTCCAACCCTTCTCTCCGTCCATCCTCTGGCTCTGGCATTCTCCAGAGAAGTCCCCCCCTGGGCCCTTCTCTCACCGTCCACCCTGCTCTTTCTCCAGAGACTTTCATTCTAGAATGGGCACACTCTTAACGACAGTTACCGCCTTTTCAACGGTCTCTTCAAGCGTGTACACGTCATGTTTTGTGAGTTGGTGCATCTTCGAGAGGAGAGAGAGAGAGAGAGAGAGAGAGAGAGAGAGAGAGAGAGAGAGAGAGAGAGAGAGAGAGATTTGTTTGTTGTCTGATGGTGTATACAGAATCGGTATGAATATAACAACGAAGTATCATTTTTTTTTCTTTCGCAGTGTGACACAGAACTCAACTTGACAGTCACAATCAGGTGAAAAGTGTGAAAGTCGTTGTGTGGCAACGGTTCACGTGATGCGAGTCAACATAGCAGGAAGAACATACCACAGTGCCAGATCTTCAAACCATCTTGAGGCACCAGTCTTTTTCTTCCTCTCTGCCCCCCCATCCCCACAAACCTCAACATCCCCTCCGACCTCTCCTCCTTCTCCTTCTTTCTTCCTCTTTGCTTTTGCTGCTGCCCCTCCTCCACCCCTGCATCCTCCCTCCTCCAATCCCCTTCCACTCCACCCGCCCTCTCAAAATATACATCCTCTTCCTGACCTTTGAAAATGTAAAGTTCCGGTCCCTGGCGAAGATCAATAACAAATATGTCAGTGAACGCGCCTCCCTCTGTGTCTGTCTGTCTATATCTGTCTGTCTCCGACTGTCTGTCTGTCTGTCTCTCTCTGTAAGTAAGTCTTCTCTGCCTGTCTGTCTGTCGCTCTCTCTCTTTCTCTGTGCCAAGAGAGGTATGCGCGGCTGTTTTCTAACCGTTCAGTTCGCTGGCGCGAAGACACGGGTGCAAAATGTCCATTTCCCAGTACAGAAGTTTATTCAAATCGTTATAGTTAATAACACACACTTTTCACCTTGAAATGTTCACTGCTTTAACCTTCAACAAACTCGTCACGTATCACTGGAATATCTCTCTCTCTCTCCTCTCTCTCTCTCTCTCTCTCTCTCTCTCTCACACACACACACACACACACACACACACACACACACACACACACACAAAGACACATACACAAAGACACACATACACACAAAGCCATACACACACAAAGCCACACACACACACACACACACACACACACACACACACACACACACACAGAGTCTCATGTGAAAAAGATAATATCAAAACCTCATCAACGAAGAGAAACCACTTTTGACAACTGCTCAAGTGAAAACGAAGTGGTCGTTTACTACAATCTGAACGGGAACTCTTGACACGTATGAATACCCGGGGCCAAATCGACTCCATTCAACGCAAACGGAAACCTTCTCAAAGGACTTTCAAATCTGCAGAATCTACATGTGGGTCATTAGTATCAGAAGGGACGTTTTGAACTGAGCCACGTTACATCATTAGCATTAGTAAAAAAAAAAAAAAAAAAAAAAGCTAAGGAATTCACCACACGCATAAAAAGGACACAGCTGGCTCTTTGCAAGCCAATCCGATTGTTCCGTGAACTGGAGCAGTCAGAACGGATTACATCCCCTTTTCTGCAGGCTGCCCGTCTCTTGGAGACCAAGGAAAGTTGTCTGCTCAAAGCTCTGCCACATGCACAGGTCCGCAGAGGTTATGTCACCCCGTCAACAACATATCACACACACACACACACACACACACACACACACACACACACACACACACACACACACACACATTTGCGCGCTCCGCCCACCCCTTCCCCTTTACTCTCTCTCTCTCTCTCTCTCTCTCTCTCTCTCTCTGTCTCTCCGTCTCTGTCTCTCTCTCATGTACACACGCACACGCTATGGACAAGAAGAGAGGGCGGCAGGTAGATGAATAAAAGGAAAAGAGACGCAAAGACGAACAAAGACAATGCTATAATTATGAAGACACAGAGAGAGCCAGGCAGAAACTCCTGAAATTCCACACCCTGAAACAAGACTGACGAACAAAGCCAGAAGGCTAAAACTAACATAGCTGGATAGCCTGATCTGGTGTCTTCAGGACGGGAGAGAACGGGGTAGGGAGAGAGAGAGGGCTTAAGGCACTGCCAGCAGACAAACAGAAAAAAAAAGGACAGGGTGTTCACCTCACCAAGGCCTCTTCCACCGCAGGGTGAATGTCTGCAGGTAAAACGGAAAGTTGTTGTGCACCGTCGCGGCTTGGCTACCACTACAACAGTTATTCTCATCGCTTCTCGCTTTTCTTTTTCTGTTTCTGTCGCGTGTTCTGTCGCATGAATTCCTCTCAGTCTGTCGACTCTGAATCTCTCTCTCTCTCTCTCTCTCTCTCTCTCTCTCTCTCTCTCTCTCCCTCTCTCTCTCTCTCTCTCTCTCTCTCTCTGTCTCTCTCTCTCTCTCTCCAAGTGTTGTGTCTCTCTGTCTCATGGTATCTGTGCTGTCCGTCTAGACAGAAGCACACAAAACGCTATGATCAACACAGTCCACTCTATTTTTCTTTTCATATTTCTGGCGCAAAGACAGACAAACATAAGCAGAGTAAAAAGAGACACAGAGACACTTGTCTTGCTGGGTCCCGGTCCACCAGTCACCATCATCAACGGCCCAGAAGAGTCGGGACGCCAAGCGGTCACTCACCAGAGGCGAATTCTCCTCCTCAGTCCCCTTTCCACGCCTCCATCCTCCCTGTTTTGGCTCCTCTTCTCCCGGCCTACACACACACGCGCGCGCGCGCGCGCGCAAGCGCGTGTGTGTGTGTGTGTGTGTGTGTGTGTGTGTGTGTGTGTGTGTGTGTGTGTGTGTGTGTGTGTGTGAGTGCGTGCGTGCGTGCGTACGTGCTCTCTGTGTGTGTGTGTGTGTGTGTGTGTGTGTGTGTGTGTGTGTGTGTGTGTGTGCGTGCGTGCGTGCATGCGTACGTGCTGTCGTCTCTCTCTCTCTCTCTCTCTCTCTCCTCTCTCTCTCTCTCTCTCTCTCTCTCTCTCTCTGTGTGTGTGTGTGTGTGTGTGTTGTGTGTGTGTGTGTGTGTGTGTATGTGTGTGTGTGTGTGTGTGTACTTGGGGAAGGGGCGAGAACAATGTTTCTTAGAGAGAGGTGGAAGGACCATCAATTAGCATGAGGTCACCAAACCCAGCGGAATGGCTACACAGGGCAGTTATCTGACCACAGTGCTTTGCGGCCCCCACACATCTCTTCCGACCCTTCACCTCTGACCTCCTCTGGTGTCTGAGGGGTCAGGGTCAGGTGGACTGCCAGTCAGTTTATGCTTGGAACAGGTTCGTCTTTTATCACAGGTAATGGGTTTCAGTGTGGCGAAAAGGATAATGAACCCTGAGATGACTATATCAGTGGCGAACGAGAGACTGGAGGTGGGACACATGAAGGGTGGGGGGTGGTGGTGGTGGGGGGGGGGGCTCTAAAATGGGACAAGATACTATGAGAAAGGACACGTTTGAAGAACGCTTTCGGACTCCAGGAAAGGGAGAGGAGATATCTAAAGGGAAATGTTGGACTAGTAGTATAGAAGTCCCAGGTTGTGATGGCCTACATGTGATGGAGATTCCCAGACGGTGGACTAAGGAATGAGTAGTGGTGAATTATGTGAATGAAAAACCCAAGTGGTGGGATTCGTCATAAAAAAAAAAAAAAACCCACAGAGAATGAGACAAGTGAAAGCCCAAGTGAAAGGTTGTCATGACAGAACCTAGAAGACGGGACAAGAGAGAGATCCCAGGTCACAGATTACATAATAAATAGGGATCCAGTGACGACACATAGGACCCCGAGTGACCTAAACACTTCAAACAACACAGGTGTATAATAAGAGACCCCAGGAGAAGGGATACTAAATGAAAGATTCCAGGTGATTGGATACTTTAATGAAATATCCCTACTGAACGAACAGGTAATGAGAAATCCCAGGTGATGAAACATTTAATGGAAGACACCGGGAAATGAAACACGTCACCAAAGATCCCAACTTACTTACTTAGACTTAGATGCTCCCGAGTCTTGCGACGCATGAGGCAGTCAAGGCGCTCCACTGTGCACGGTCCCCAGCCAGTCTGCTAGTGTCACTCCATCCTCTGTCAACGAGTCGGAGGTCTCTCTCCACTGTCTGTCGCCAGCTCATCCTGGGTCGTCCTCTCTTCTTCTCTGGCCTGTTGGGGTCCATTTAATGGCCTGGTTTGCAGGTCTCGAAGAGGGTAATCTTAAGACATGACCCAGCCAGTGGAGGCGCCGTCTGCAGATGCTGTTGACACGGGGAGCTGTTTGGACCTCTCCCTGACATCTTTATTTGGTATAAAGTCTGACCATTTGATGCCCAAGATCTTACGTAGGCACTTTGTGTCACAAGTGTCCCTCACTAACTGCTATGTAATGACAGACCTTTGGCAGTAGGATCTATAGAGGGGACCCCAAGCGATGAGAGATGTAGTGAGGGGCCCCAGATGATGAAGTGTGTAACGGGGCACCTTCAGCGACGGGATACGAGGTACTAAAGGGGACAAAGTATGAGAAAACCCCGGGGAAATGGGATGAATAATGAAGGGCTGCGCGTAATTCGATATGTCCTGGGGGATCACGGCTGATGGGATAATTATGAGTGTGGGGGATTTGAAGCCGGGCCTTTGAAGTGATAGTTTTTTCGCGTCGAGGGTCTGATAGGAACTAGATTTCATACGCAAGACGCTCCCTCTCTCACTCTCTCTTCTCTCTCCCTCTCTCTCTCTCTCTCTCTCTCTCATCTCTCTCTCTCGCATCTCTCTCTCTCTCTCTTTCTCCCTCGTATAGTTCTGTTTGATCTGATTATTATTCTTTGTTTATATACACTCCTTCAAGAAGGGCAATGGCCTAATCACGAATAAAACTATCCGCATCCATGTCCATATCCGTATCTATATCCGCCTCTCTCTCTCTCTCTCTCTCTCTCTCTCTCTCTCTCTCTCTCTCTCCAGAAACCAGCAGAAGATGGGGCGCCGGGAAAAAGAGAAGTCGAGGCGTTTCCCGGAAGAGCAGGCCAAACATCAGTGAGGGTGATGTATGGACCCTCAAACGTTCACTGCCGGCACTCCCGATTGTCCAGAGCACCCACCAGAAGAGCCGCCTGTAAACCGCTGCCCATTGGGTTCCCCCCCAGACGCCCTCCCTCTCTGCCCTGTCTCCGGCCATGTAAACTGCCGGCTGGCCATTGGCTCTGCCGCCGTCGTGGCCGAGGGGTCAAGCGAGGGCAACACAGAGATGAGTGGAACGATCAGACTGCGTGTGTCTCCATTGGCTGGTAGCTTTCCGAACGATGACTCATCAACTGGCCTGGCTTTAGATGACTAGTCTTCTGTCTGTGCGTCTCTGTCTGTCTGTCTGTCTGTCTGTTTCTCTCTCTGTCTCAGCGTGTGTGTGTGTGTGTGTGTGTGTGTGTGTGTGTGTGTGTGTGTGTGTGTGTGTGTGTGTGTGTGTGTGTGTGTGTGTGTGTGTGCACTGTAAATGTCCTGTCTGCTATCCTGTATTAAAACGCCTTTTAATGAAACAAGAACAGATACCACTCTACATGGCAGCGACTTGAAGACTTGACTTGTAAGGCTAATGAAAAATTCAAGGTTATGGAACCACATCACAAAAGAAGCGAACTGAACACGTTTCTACCTCCGTCACAATGAGGCAACGTTTTTAAACATTCCGCGCAGTCTCGTCCATTTCCAACTGATCTTTCAACATTCTAATGCCATCTGACCTATGACCTGAGCACCCCCCCGAGACCAGCACCAGCCTGTCCACACTGTCTTCAGGATTGCTACGTCCACAGCAGTCCGGAAGCCCCACAGAAAGGATAGTGTGTGCTGGCACCATCTGCGGTTTTGATGTAAGCTTTGAATGACTATGACAGCCCAAGAGGAACGTTGTCTGGGGAACTTGTAAAAGAGGCTCGGGATCGCGCCCACGCCATCTTCCACTTTCCAGCATACCCCGCTTCCCCACCTTCCTCGGGCCCTCAGAAACTTGTATTAGTCTTTTGAGGGTTGCAGAGTGGCCTGGTTACTAACGAAGTGCTCTCAGACTTCCATTAGTCTTTGAGAATGGCAAAGTAACCTGGTATCTGATGAAGTGCTTGCATGACTTCAGTTGATCTTTGCGCACAGCAAAGTGGCCTGTTCAGTGATGAAACGCTTTAAAAACTTCAGCATGGCTTTGAAGTGCTTCAAAAGACGTGGAAACATTCAGTAAAAAAAAAAAAAGAAAAATTCAAGCGGCCCCGATACATTTCAGGATCTTCGAGACAGTGCATCGTGTACTGGAAACGTCCACAATGTGTCGAACATTTCATGCAACCGTGAGAAGGTTCACACCCATGGATCCTTGACTCCATCGACATGTCTCAAAATGTGCCGACAAATTTTTACTGGAAACGATTTCTTGACCTCGAACACTGCAACTCTGCCATTGTCTGTTTTACTTAAACACATTCCGAAGTAAATGTGAAAGTTTCTAGACCTGTAAACATTACAGGGGCTTGTAGCCAATTTCAGATAACTCGCTAAACAGCAAGTGAGTACATCTGCCGTTATTACAGCCTGCGTTCGATGGACGACAGCTGTAGCCTTTATCAACAGCACACATGATATAACCTGCAAAATGAAATCAATTTCCATATACTTTAGCATGAAGACAGTCGGACCGATAAATTAGAGACAGTCAAAGTCCCAGTGTAAAAGATGAATATTGTCACAGATGCAGCGATAAAACCGAAGATCTTGCACAGACTGCTCTGAATTCGGCCCTTCTTACTCTCATTTCCTACGCCATCCCCTGGTCTCAGCGTCACCCAACAGTCAGGTGACATATTCACATTGACCATTTTTCCACCGTGCAGTCTTCCGTGGTGACAACAATCTGAAGTCAAAACTGAGTCGCCCTAGAAGGGCATCCCGCCTCCCCCTTCCATCCAAACCCCTACCCGATCCATTCCAAACCACGTGCCTCTTTCAGGGCTGCACATCACTTTCTAGTCAAGCAAAAGACGCCAGACCTAGAGTCTGACACAGAGGACACACCCTGTCCACAATCAGACCAACAGTGCCATAGCCACAGTCTGTTAAAGAAGAACCCCTCTTCACAATCAGACCAACAATGTCATAGACCAACAGTCTGCTTTTAAAGAAGACACCCTGTCCACAATCAGACCAACAGTGCCAGACCTACAGTCTGTTAAAGAAGACACCCTCTCCGCAGTTAGGCAACAGCCATAGAACCACAGTCTGTTAATAATAATAAATAATAATAATAATGAATACTTATAAAGCGCCTATTCTCGGCTAGAGACCAAGCTCTAAGCGCTTTACAATCAACACTCGTTTACACAACGGGCTGCCTACCTGGGTAGCGTTAAAGATGACTCGTTCTCCACAATCACTACTGACAGTGCCAGAGCAGTTCAGCATATCCCACATATCCCATGCCTCACGGCTGCGTTCAGTGCATGTCAGTGCTTTGCGTTTTCTTCAAGCCGATCTGTTCAGTATACCTCGAGGTTATACTTATATCTATGGTGTCTTTGCTCGAAAGTAGTGTAAATTATGTCGTGTTTACAGTCTTTATGGAAAACAGAACCTTCATTGCAAGGAAAAAGACTTTAAAATGGTGGAAGAACTACTGTCTAATATAGAGAAAAGAGGACACTTCTCAACATATACACTTTCTCAGAACTACACAGAGAGAAGACATCTTCACGACGATCAGATAGTTCCACACTATAGTGAGAAAAGAGTCCAGTCTCTGATGTCGTCAAAGACAGCGTCCACAGCCTCCCCTCCTCCTTCCCCTCCCCAGTTTTATATCCAACAAAATCAGTAGCTTCATTCAAGAATCCAAAATAGTAACGTTGCAGATGTGACAAATAACATTACCTGCTTTCTTTGCTCTGTTTTTATGAGAAAAGAAACTGAAGACACTGCCGACTCATTTCGTTTAGGTTGTCAGGCGGCACGTTAGGCGAGCAGTTCTGATTGATTTACTTATTTTTTTCCCCTGCATGTCAAATAGGATGCATTCCCCTTCATTTCGTTTATCCATCTCTCTTATTCGTTTTCATCATTTTTTTTGTCACATGATGTCCCATGACAACAGATGATAAGGGGGGTCGTGACACAACGCTTGCTTGGACTGTAAAGAATATGCAGTTCTGTCCGCAGTCATGCGCAGTGGATTAGATCTGCTGTAATTAGTGATGTTACATTTCCTACAATGTTATCATGACAACGATTTTCAATTCCACTGATATAGTGGTGGTGGTGGTGATGGTGGTGGTTCTGCTGCTGCTGCTGTTGTTTGTTGTTGACGGTGATGATGGTGACTGTGACGATGATGATGATTGTATTGATATCATGACGACGATTACAACGATGATTTCTTTTTTCTATTTGTACCAAATATTTTCATCGTCACCATCGGCACTGACAGCTGATATCACAATCATAACAAATTTTCATTATCATCATCATCATTATCATCATCGTCACCACCAACTTCATCAGCAGTCTCAGCAGCAGCAGCAGTAGTAGCAGCAGCAGCATCCTTAATTTCAGTCAGCGAGCTGGCATTCCAGCGTTGCACGGCCGTGCCAAGCGCGTCCTCCCATTTCATACACAGTTATTTCAGAGGTGTCTGCCCTTCCTCATCCAAACCATCTCATCCGTTTGCTGCGCCAGCTTTACCTACCCACCCCCACCCCGCCCTTACGTAATCACCCTTCTTCTTCACCCCCCCCCCCTCCTCCTTTCTTCCACCTACCCTCAACTTCCTCTACGTCCCTCTCCTCCCTCCCCTCCACCCCCATCCCCTTAACCATGCCAACTTTTTTTTTTCCCTCTTTCACTGCTATTTTCACCAAGCGCATTGCATTCTGCATGCCGGGTGCAGCAGACAGAGAACGGAGATGGGGGGTGACAGAGAGACGGGGGGGGGGGGGGGGGGGGGGGAGGTGGAGTAAAGTCTGGGGGGTGGAGGGATGGAAGGGATGGGACGGGGAGAGAGGAAACACTGATCCAACAGGTTGCAGGCGCCAGTCGGAAAGAATGAAGGCTGCAGACGCACGAGCATGTTGTGTGTGTGTGTGTGTGTGTGTGTGTGTGTGTGTGTGTGTGTGTGTGTGTGTGTGTGTGTGTGTGTGTGTGTGCGCCAAGCTGAGGCAGCTTCTTTCCTCTCTCCTCTTTTTTTTACCCCCTCGTCTCTTCCTCTGCTATTTTGTCTGAAGGTGAGGAGTCAGTGGATTTCGCTTGTGCTCTCTCTCTCTCTCTCTCTCTCTCTCTCTCTCTCTCTCTCTCTCTCTCTCTCTCTCTCTCAGTTCTAACGCAGTGAGTTTTATTTGCACCTATCCGCTTGTGGATTCCCCCTCGCAATGGCCTTAGAAGTCTCAGCAATACATCATATCTTTTTCATCATTATCTGTCTGTTTTGTCTGTCTGTCTGTCTCTCTGTCTCTCTCTCTCTCTCTCTCTCTCTCTCTCTCTCTCTCTCTTGCTCGCTCGCTCTCGCTCACTCTCACACACACACACACACACACACACACACACACACACACACACACACACACGAACACATTTAGGGCTAGATAGAGATGGGAAAGTGTGAGAGAGAGAGAGAGAGAGAGAGAGAGAGACAGAGAGAGAGAGAGAGAGAGACAGAGACAGAGAGAGACAGACAGACAGGCAAACAGAGACAGAGGGAAGAGGGGGAAGGGTGAGAGAGGGGCAGGAGAGACATGTTCTTTTCATGCATTGTGAGATATAGAAGCACTGGAGTTTGACTCATGCCCTCTGCCCGTGCCTGTGACTGGCAGAAGTCAGGAAATAGGATCATCAACCGCCTACTGTCCGTGCCTGTGACTGCCAGAAGTCAGGAAATAGGATCATCAACCGCCTACTGTCCGTGCCTGTGACTGGCAGAAGTCAGGAAATAGGATCATCAACCGCCTACTGTCCGTGCCTGTGACTGGCAGAAGTCAGGAAATAGGATCATCGACCGCCTACTGTCCGTGCCTGTGACTGGCAGAAGTCAGGAAATAGGATCATCAACCGCCTACTGTCCGTGCCTGAGACTGGCAGAAGTCAGGAAATAGGATCATCAACCGCCTACTGTCCGTGCCTGTGACTGGCAGAAGTCAGGAAATAGGATCATCAACTGCCTACTGTCCGTGCCTGTGACTGGCAGAAGTCAGGAAATAGGATCATCAACTGCCTACTGTCCGTGCCTGAGACTGGCAGAAGTCAGGAAATAGGATCATCAACCGCCTACTGTCCGTGCCTGAGACTGGCAGGAGTCAGGAAATACGATCACCAACCCATCATCCTGTCTATGCCTGTGACTGGCAGGAGTCAGGAAATACGATCACCAACCCATCATCCTGTCTATGCCTGTGACTGGCAGGAGTCAGGAAACAGGATCTCCAACCCATCATCCTGTCTATGCCTGTGACTGGCAGGAGTCAGGAAATACGATCACCAACCCATCATC
>JADBJO010006855.1:0-51453 GCA_016801955.1 Conus betulinus
ACACTTTACAGCAGTCAGTCTGGTTCACACTGCACAGCAGTGAGTCTGCCTGCTTCACACTGTGTAGAAGTCAGTCTGTCTGCTTCACACTGTACAGCAATGAGTCTGTCTGCTTCAATCTGTGTAGCAGTCAATCTGTCTGCTTCACACTGTACAGCAGTCAGTCTGCTTCACACTGTATAGCAGTCAGTCTGTCTGCTTCACACTGTACAGCAGTCAGTCTGTCTGCTTCACACTGTGTAGCAGTCAGTCTGTCTGTGTCACACTGCACAGCAGTCAGTCTGTCTGCTTCACACTGTATAGCAGTGAGTCTGCTTCACACCGTACAGCAGTTATTTCGTCTGCCTCATACTGTACAACAGTCTGTCTGCTTTACACTATACAGCAGTCATTTTGTCTACCCTCACACTGTACAACAGTCTTTCTGCTTTACACTGTACAGCAGTCAGTCTATCTGTTTCATACTGTTCAGCAGTGAGTCTGCTTCACACTGTACAGACGTGAATTTTTTTTCTGCGTCACCATGTACTGTTGTGCTTTACACTCTACAGGATAAGTGTATCTACCTTACACTGTACACTATACAGCAGTGAGTCAGTTTCACACTCATCCATTCTCTTTGTGTAAACGTTGCCAGAAGAAAGGAAGTATGCAGCACAGTATAATCTTTTTTGTCATTTCAGCATTAAAGCGCCTGCACCCATACACTCCTGCCAGATGTGTCAAGTATGAATTTGCGGCAGTCACCAGTGCCCAAGCACTCTACGAGGGGGTGCCTCCATAAATCACCAAGACTGAAGAAAGTACAGAGATTCTATAAGCTGATATTAATGGCTTAAATATGGACATAACATATGAAATATCAAGTCATGAATTTTTTGTTAAAACAAACACAACAAAACTAACTAACTAACAAGCAAACAAACAACCAAACAAAAGGCATCACCTGTTAACTCAAACGTTGATGATACGCATTTATGAAAATTAGCAGGTATATTCATTGTGAGTCACGGATGATGCCGATGTTTTAGTTTACCCCGTTATAGCCGTTACTAACGGCTGTAACGGCCTGTAACGGTTTTCCTTCTTGATGGAATTTCTCAGAAAGTACTAGGCCAATCTTTCTGAAATTTTGTAGGTATGTTCATCATGGGTCATGAATAATGCCCGATGTTTTAGTTTACCGTTATAGCCGTTACTAACGGCTGTAATGGCCTGTAACGGTTTTTCTTCTTTATTGAATATCTCCGAAAGTACTTGGCCGATCTTTGTGAAAATTAGCAGGTATGTTCATTATGGGTAACGGATGATGCCCGATGTTTTAGTTTACCCCGTTATAGCCGTTACTAACTGCTGTAACGGCCTGTAACGGTTTTCCTTCTTTATGGAATATCTCAGAGGACCCGGCGATCTATCTGAAAATTTGTAGGTATGTTGATTATGGGTCACGAATAATGCCCGATGTTTTAATTTACCGTTATATTCGTTACTAACGGCTGCTGCAACGGCCTGTAACGATTTTTTTTCTTTTTCATAGAATATCTTCGAAAGTACTTGGCCGATCTTTGGGAAAATTAGCAGGAATGTTCAGTATGGGTCAGGGATGATGCCCGATGTTTTAGTTTACCCCGTTATAGCCGTTACTAACGGCTGGAACGGCCTGTAACGGTTTTCCTTCTTTATGGAATATCTCAGAAAGAACTTGGCCGATCTTTCTGAAAATGTGTAGGTATGTTCATTATGGGATCATTACTAACGATGCTGTAACGTTATAGCCTACTTACCTGTAACGCTTTTTCTTCTTTATGGAATATCTCTGAAAGTACTTGGCCGATCTTTGGGAAAAATTAGCAGGTATGTTCATTATGGGTAACGGATGATGCCCGATGTTTTAGTTTACCCCGTTATAGCCGTTACTAACGGCTGTAACGGCCTGTAACGGTTTTTTATTCTTTATGGAATATCTCAGAAAGTACTTGGCCGATCTTTGTGAAAATTTGTAGGTATGTTCATTATGGGTCACGAATAATGCCCGATGTTTTAGTTTACCGTTATATCCGTTACTAACGGCTGTAACGGCCTGTAACGGTTTTTCTTTTTTTTATGGAATATCTCCGAAAGTACTTGGCCGATCTTTGTGAAAATTAGCAGGTATGTCATTATGGGTCACGGATGATGCCCGATGTTTTAGTTTACCGTTGTAGCCGTTACTAACGGCTGTAACGGCCTGTAACGGTTTTTCTTCTTTATGGAATATCTCAGAAAGTACTTGGCCGATCTTTCTGAAAATTTGTAGGTATTCATTATGGGTCACGAATAATGCCCGATGTTTTAGTTTACCGTTATAGCCGTTACTAACGGCTGTAACGGGCCTGTAACGGTTTTCCTTCTTTATGGAATATCTCAGAAAGTACTTGGCCGACTTTGTGAAAATTAGCAGGTATGTTCATTATGGGTCACGAATAATGCCCGATGTTTTAGTTTACCGTTATAGCCGTTACTAACGGCTGTAACGGCCTGTAACGGTTTTTTTCTTCTTTATGGAATATCTCAGAAAGTACTTGGCCGATCTTTGTGAAAATTAGCAGTAGGTATGTTCATTATGGGTCACGGATGATGCCCGATGTTTTAGTTTACCGTTATAGCCGTTACAACGGCTATAACGGCCCCTAACGGTTTTTTTCTTTATGGAATATCTCAGAAAGTACTCGGCCGATCTTTCTGAAAATTTGTAGGTATGTCATTATGGGCGACGGATGATGCCCGACATTTTAGTTTACCGTTGTGGCCGTTACTAAAGGCTGTAACGGACCATAATGGTTTTTCTTTTTTATGGAATGTCTCAGAAAGTACGTGGCCGATCTTTCTGAAAATTTGTAGTAGTATGTTCATTATGGGTCACGGATCATGCCCGACGCTTTAGTTTACCGTTATAGCCGTTACTAACGGCTATAACGGCCCCTAACGGTTTTTTTTTTTCATGGAATATCTCAGAAAGTACGTGGCCGATCTTTCTGAAAAATTTGTAGGTATGTTCATTATGGGTCACGGATGATGCCCGATGTTTAAGTTACCGTTATAGGCTTTTACTAATGGCCCATAATGGTTTCTTCTTGATGGAAAATCTCAGAAAGTTCTTGGCCGATCTTTCTGAAAATTTGTAAGTATGTTCATTATAGGTCACAGATGATGGCTGATGTTTACCAGAATAGCCATTACTAACGGTTACACAGCCCAAGACGGTTTTTTCCTCTTTATGGAATATATCACGCGTATTCGAGAGAGAGTTGTCGCTATCATATTTTCTTTTTGCTTTTCTAAGATATCACATGCTAAATACTACTACGGATTTTTTTTTTATTAAACAGCAACAATGTATCGATAAAATCAATAGTAAACAGGGCACGTATTTGTCATCGTGTAGTTACAAGGCCTCGAGAAATCAATCGTACTATGACAGTAATGAATCGGTGACAATGCGCCCATGAAATCAGTGACCACAACACTCGTTACCATGATATAATTACAATCATTAATAAAACCAAGAGTAAACATAACTAACATTTATCATGATGCGGTTAAAAAAAATCAAGAAATAGGGAGCAGATTCATAGTTTGAAAATGCAGTGGGGTTTGCTCTGGTGCATGTAGTTTTTCTCTAAAAGTAATGATCTGTTGTGAAACGTGTAAGTGCCATCGGAAATGCGATGGAAGTGTATTCCAAAGTACACTAACAGAGTAAGAAAACTCTGATGTAAACAGATCTATTCTAGGTGTTGAAATCTGGAATTTGATTGAATTCCTAGGAATGATGTTAAAATTAGACTGAATAGTTTGTGGATCTAAACCCGATTATTTTTTTGCATAAGTAAACATTTACTGACAGTAAAACGTATCTTTTAGCGGAAGAACCGCTACTTCAGTATAACCCCCCTCTATGAAAACTGAGACGACTTTATCAGCACTGCTTCAGCCTAAGTGCTCTTTTGTAGACACTGGCAAAGAGGTTTCATGGCATCAGCACTAGCAGAGTCAAATAGTGTTGAACAATGATTGATTGAAGAGAGAATATGTGGTTGAACAATAACTGACAAAAGAGAGAATATGTGCGTGTATAAATAATTTTCTGGCATGAGGGTTTAAGAAATGCTTCATTTTTGCACAGCTGGTACATTTGTCTGGATGTTGATTTAAGAAATAAGAGAAACTAATAACTTTGACTCCTTCAAACGCTCTCTGAAAAACCCACATCTTCCAGAAAGTTTACAATTAGTTCATTTCGCAGTCAATCTATGGGCATGTGTGTGTGTGTGTGTGTGTGTGTGTGTGTGTGTGTGTGTGTGTGTGTGTGTGTGTGTGTGTGGTGGGGTGTGTGTGTGTGCGTGTGTGTGTGGCGGTTGGTGTGTGTGTGTGTGTGTGTGTGTGTGTGTGTGTGTGTGTGTGTGTGTGTGTGTGTGTGTGTGTGTGTTGTCTATTATTGCTTTAATTGTTTATATATATATGGAATTTGTAATGGGCTGCGTGCTCTGTTCAACAGAGAAGTGCGCACATAAAAAAATGTTCATTATTATTGATTTACAAAAACTGTTAAGGTGTTTGTGACAGACGTTTTTCCTGTCCAGTCACAAATTGTTGTGCAACAGGGCTAACCGGAAGGTAGTCGTCCGGAAGCCGGTTGAAAAGTTTACCCTGACTGCTGCTCACCTGCGCACTGTTAAAGCCGGGTGAGCTGAAACGGTTAGGTAGTCTCTGCAGTGATTCCGGTAGCTCAACTACCCAGAAGGCCGAAGAGGGACTCCAGCTGTTTTTGGTGGCAGTCAGGTATTTATCATTCAATATTTATTTATTAGCAAACCGAAACCATATTCCCGGTTAGGAGCGACTGAAACTTCCTCAGCGCACTGTGAACGTTTTTGTTTAGAAAACAAAAAGTATTTGTTTGTGTTCTGTTATCCTATGACTTGATAGGGTAGCAAAACGAAATTATTTTCGGAAAACATGAATAGATAAAATGAGTGTTAAAGAAGTTGTTTTCGGAGAAAAATAAAAGATTTTGTGTATTCTGTGACTTAACTAGTTATGAATTTCATGATGAAAAAAGGTCTTTATTACAACGTGGTTTTGCGAGAAGAGGGAGAGTTTTGATGTTATGGGTAATAAGCTCCCAGAGTGAGCGACAGAGACTTCATACATGCTAGTTTTGACTTTTGATGTGGGTGAGTATTTAACTCACTTTTGATATGAATATTGAATAGTTGTGTGTTGGTAAAC
Organism: Conus betulinus; assembly: GCA_016801955.1. Taxonomy (NCBI): domain Eukaryota; kingdom Metazoa; phylum Mollusca; class Gastropoda; order Neogastropoda; family Conidae; genus Conus; species Conus betulinus. The sequence goes on from JADBJO010006855.1 coordinate 5,272, forward strand.
AAGAGTGTGTGGAAATCTTTCCCTTACATATATTGAAGTAGATGACTCTTTTGGAAAAGATACCTTCTAAAATCTAGTGATTACATGAAATGAAATGAATGAAATGAATATTCTTGTCGTGTTTACAAGAAAAGAAATGAACATTTTGTCGTGACGTTTATAGTTTGATGAAAGGTAATCATTAATTGTGTATAATCAATTGTATTCATGGTTTATTGAAGAGGGTCTAGATGGGAATTTTTTCCCCAATTTGGAAAACTAGATTCTGAAATGTTTATATTAAAATCCTTTCCTGTGAAGTGTTTTGATTCCGGAAAAGGGAATGTTGTAGTGTTATGATTCCGGAAAAGGGAATGTTGTAGTCTTGAAGAAAGAATATGCTGATGTTCATTTCTAGGGGAATGTGATGTGGCTAATGAATATGAATGTAGTCGTAATTGTAATGAATAGTAGCCATGATAATCAAGGTAGTCAATTAGTTTCCCCCAGGTAGAAAAGTACCCTGGACTGATGGGGACTGGCTGCCACTGTCTGAGGGTCGGGGCCGTAGCTGTGTGTCTACCCCCGTGTTCTCCTCCCCTGTGTCGGTGTTGAGAAGCTGGCCTGAATGCCGACAACTACCCTACCTGCCACTGCGCCTGGGACCGACTACCCGCTGAGCCAGTTGGGCTGGAGACGCCGCTGCTGCTGCCAGTCCAGAGCGCCGCTCCCGAGTTTTGAACCAGCGACCTGTTGGCTAGGCCGTCGCTGCGTTCTGTGTTTTTTGTGTCTGAGCCACAGCTCCTGTGTGAGGTTGTCACCCTTGTCGCCGGCAGAGACGCCGTGAGTGTGGTGGTGTGTGTTTTTTTTTTTTTAGCCACAGCTCTGAAGTTATATAAGTCCTGTGTCGGACTTGACGCTGTAGACGTCGTCTTCATCATCTTCATCGTCTCGTCGTCTTTGTCCTCTTCATCGTTTTTGTCGTCGTCATCGTCGTCTTCGTCGTCGTTGGAACCAGCAGCGCTAGTAGATAGCCGTTATATATAGATATATTTTGTGTGTACGCCTCATGGTTGGCGTGCCGACCTATTGATGTTATTGCATTTATTATATATGTTTGTCTGATGGCTCGGGCAGCATAAAACAAAAAAGTGTTGTTCTGTTGCCTGGTTGTCAATGTTCGGGTGAGTGTGTGTGTGTGTATGTGCATTGGAAAAGTCGTGCATGCATCCATTAATTTCTGTGTGTGAGAGTCAGACAGTCAGATACCCGCAGACACGACCTATTAGATCCGTAACAGTGTTAATACCAAGAAGGAACATTATCAATATGTACATCTAAAATTCGATGGCTGTCCACCACTTCAATGTCTTGGTTATTTACAAGAACAGACGGAGAGTGCATGGTTATATTTTATCTTCTTTGTCTGTTATTATTAGCATTAGTTTTGTTTTTTTAGGATTCAGTAACATATAATTTACATTGCACCAATCGCTGAAGATGCCTGCAGTCTTTTTGTAATGACGTGTGAACAGCTTCTAAGCTGGAGATACTACTTGTGTGGACGGTGATCTCATCACAAAAGATTCACTCGAATCTTCAATATAAAGATGGAGATCATTTACATAAACTGATAACTGCAACGGGCTCAACTAAGAACCCTGGAGTACGTCATGTCGGATAGGTATAAATTCTCTGATGAGTTAGTGTTGACACAAACGTTTTGTTGACGATCTTCTATGAATGATGTGATCAGTTGAGAGTTTTCCCGGTTATCCCATATATAACAGCTTCCTGATTAATACTTTGGCGTCAATTACAGCAAAAGCTTTCCAAATTGTGGGCCAGAATATTCATTTTCATTAATACTGCTTAGCATTGATTACTAAGTTTGTAAATGCTGTATGACATAACGATTTTTTCCCGAATTCCGATTGAATTGTATTTTGTAGCTCGTTGGAGTCTAGATGGTGGTAAAGATATTTTATTTATGTTTTTCCAAGGGGCTGGAGAACTGACAAAATGAATGCAGGTCTGTAATTCATTGGCTCAGAATTGTCTCCAGATTTTAAAATGGTATCACTTTTGCAACTTTAAAGTGAGAGAAGAGTAACATTTATAAATCGTAAATTGTAAATGTAGGTTAGATTTCACACGTAACAAGTCCGCGACTTCCTGTCTGCTTTAAACGACATAAAGCTAGGTAAACATCACTAACTAACATAGTTTGAACCGATGGAGCTGAGCGATTCTTCCTATCATTGCAAAAGTTTGTCTAGTTTTTGAAAACTCACTTGACTCAGTATTTTTTTTGACAATGTGTTTTGCAATTGTTGTAAAGTGTTTGTTGTTTTAATTCGATATTATGCTGGTTACGGGCATATCTCTGACCGAGAAGTTCACTCGCGTAGTTTTCTATATACATTTCGATATTTTTTTTTATTGGATATAAGTTCACGAAAGAAAAAAACAAAATCTGCTCCTTTTGTCTTCCCCCCCCCCCCCCCCCCCCCCCTTTTTTTTTTTTTTTTTCGCTGCTGGTATGAGTGAATTTATTTCATTACGTTGCGTTTTAAAAATCTCTCTTACTTTCCTTCTGTTTCAAGCAGATCGTCGCGTAAGAAACAAGCCGCTTGTGTTTTCATCAGACATCCACTGACAGATCACAATGTCTTGCTCTACGTTTTTTTGAATGGCACATGGTTATCATGAACACGATTAAACGGGTGTGCTCAGAACTCGAGAGCTTTCTCTGGATCACTGCAATTGTAAACATTTATGAGAGGAGAGTTCATGAGGTCAATAAGAAAGTTTATCTTCGTGGAATTGTCCAAAAGATCTGTAAGTGGCATGTTTGTGGCCGGTTTCGGGAATGTTGAGTTCATTTCTTTTCCACGTAAATGGTCGCTGTATCCATTCAAAAGCACGAATTTCTCAATGAAGTTATGTGGTTTAGAGAGATAGATGTGGCCAATTAGTGTTTTAGTAAATTAAAGGGCAAGGTTAGATTACCAGAATTGTTCATTTCATTCATTCAGTATTCATGTATTCAGTTCATTATTCATTTACTTGGGAGCGGGGGGGGGGGGGGGGGGGGGGGGGGGGGGGGGGGGCGTGTGTGAATCGAATAACACTTTGCCCATGATCTCTTATTTGTGTATTTACTTATTTTCCTCTCTCTCTCTCTCTCTCTCTCTCTCTCTCTCTCTCTCTCTCTCTCTCTCTCTCTCTATGTGTGCAGAATTTTTTGTATGATGTGTTAAAAGAAGAGACGCATTTAATTATTTAAGGGAAAGGCTGTCCAAACGCTTCTTATCAGAAACACGTTCTGTAACGAAACTGGAGAGGCAAAAAGGAGCAAAATGAGGAAATGAATGTTACTTCGTTTTTATTTGCAGTTTACGTATGTTGGTGTTTAATTCAAGAATCATTTTGATTTCAAGGTCAAAGGCATTCCTTTAGATACATTTGACAATTGTCTCACTCTGGTTATAATAATCAAGTTATGACACTTGTCAATATATACGGACCTAGTAGAGATTATCCATTTTTTTATCATTGTTCCATAATGAATCACAAAGCCTCCAAAATTTGAATAAAACTGTAACAATAAAGATCTTATTTCTTGATCCATATTTAAATCACCACAACTACCATCACATAAGCAGTCCAATGGCAAAAGGCAGAGTTATACAGTCAATGGAGTTTAGAATTAGTTGATACATGGAGCTCAGATACAAAAAGAATAATCTTGAGTAGATCAAACCCTCCTCAATAAAGCAGACTTTGTTTTTTCATTGTCTCTGACAGATCTTATCTGTTATCATGTCATCACCACCACACACACACACACACACACACACACACACACACACACCCTGAATGCATCAGCTCCAGTGACAGGTCCATGCCGCCCCTTTTCGTGGTGAAGGGAAGACCATGCGATCTGTCCAATCCTTCACCACCCATGATGCTCCAAAAAAGGAACTGTGTGGACCTTTCAATCAAATGGATGTATGGAAAACGCTCTGGGACTGGAATGGTTACAGAACATATTTTTGAAGCACTGCAGCCCTGCCTGTCCACAAATGCTGATCATGGACTCGCACAGGACAGGGTGGTCTTTGGATCTTTCATAAAAGCCTACAGACGCAAGTGCAAAGAATATGTCATCACACCAAAAGTGCACAGTAAACAAAATTACATGGCCTATGAATAATGCGACAGGTGATGACTCCTGAACTGTGTCAGAAGACCTTCCAGGCTACAGGTATATTCCCCACATCATGGACAAGACCCGGATTCCCCCTGAGGCGTTTACCTCATCAGCGACCATGGACCGAATCGAGATGCCTGCAACGGATCCTGAAACAAGGTCTGCACTCAGCACTGCAGCAGTCACAGCCGCGACGTCTGTTCTGGCTGATGAGCAGGCTGAAGTCTCCATCAGCACAGACACAGAAGAAGCCTCCATCAGCTTGGACAGTGAAGCCTCATCAGCATGGATATTGTGGCTGAGGCCCCCGTTTCAGCAGATGACCTTTTCACTCTGCCGATTACGGCAGAGGAGGTGGCATGACTGCAGAGACTTTTGATCGAGGTTGAAGGTGGTGACCCCCATCTGCTTTGACCTCAAGACATTTGTGGACTCTATTCGTTCACTGCAGTCTGAAACCTTGGCCCAAGACGCCCAACGAAGAGCGATGCCAGCAAAAAAAAACCAACAACAATAAATAACACAAAACAAAAAAAGGGACAGTGTGCAGTCATCAGCTACTGACAAGCGACAAAGTGTATAGAGCAAACGTTGCCAAGAGAGAAGAAAAGGAGAAGAGATAGAGAAAAGCAGGCCAGGAAACAGAAAACAGAGAAGAGAGGGAGGTTAAGAACCTCGAAGATGCTCCTTGCCCCTGCTTCCAACCGTGCTTCCACCCTTGCTTCCACCCCTGTTTCCATCCCTGCTTCCATCCCTACTTCCACCCCAGTTTCCATCCCTGCTTCCATCCCTACTTCCACCCCTGTTTCCATCCCTGCTTCCATCCCTACTTCCACCCCTGTTTCCATCCCTGCTTCCATCCCTACATCCACCCTGTTTCCATCCCTGCTTCCATCCCTACTTCCATCCCTGCTTCCAGCCCTGCTTCCAGCTTCCCCAGCTCCCACCCCTGTTTCTACCCCTGCTTCCACCCCTCATCCCATCCCTACTTCTACCCATGCTTCCACCCCTGCTTTCCACCCTACTTCCACTCCTGTTCCCACCCTTGCACCCATCCATGCTTCCAGCCCTGCTCCCATCTCTGCTTCCATCCCTGCTTCCACCCCACCTTCCATCCCTGCTTCCATCCCTGCTTGCATCCATGCTTCCATCACTGCTTCCATCACTGCTTCCATTCTTGCTTCCATCCATGCTTCCATCTCTGCTTACAGCCCTGCTTCCACCTCCTGCTTCCATCCCAGCCTCCACCCCTGCTTCCATTCCTGCTTCAATCCCTGGTCAAGTCCTACTTCCATCCCTGCTCCCATGCCTGCTTCCATCCCAGCTTCCACACCTGCTTCCATCCCTGCTTCCATCCCTGCTTCAATTCCTGCTTCCACACCTGCTTCCATCCATGCTTCCATAACTACTTCCATCCCTGCTGCTTCCATCCCTGTGTCCACCCTTGCTTCCATTCTCTGCTTCCATCCCTGCTTACATCCCTGCTCACATTCCTGCTTCCAGCCTTGCTTCCATCCCTGCCCTCCTGCTTTCATCATCCTGCTTCCAGCCTTGCTTCCATCCCTACTTTCATTCCTGCTTCCAGCCCTGCTTCCATCCCTACTTTCATCCCTGCTTCCAGCTTTGCTTCCATCCCTACTTTCATCCCTGCTTCCATCCCTGCTCCCATCCCTACTTTCATCCTTGCTTCCAGTCTTGCTTCCATCCATGCTTCCATCCATGCTTCCATCCCTGCTTCCATCCTTGCTTCCAGCCTTGCTTCCAGCCTTGCTTCCATCCCTACTTTCATCCCTGCTTCCAGCCTTTTCCATCCCCTTTCTTCCAGCCATTGCTTCCATCCTTACTTTAGGTTGAGTGACTGAAAAAAAAAGAAAAAAAAAAGAACGAAAGAAAGAAAGAAAAAAAAAAAGCAGGATATTCCAAATGACATTCCTGTTAAGAAAAATAGTAGACAACTTGACGTTATCTACTACGATACTGGTGCTTTCGTTTCGTTGTTTCAAGCCCGGCTTTATTGTTTTGAATGTCATCGGCATGAAACACTTTTCTTCCTCTCTCTCTTTCTTTCTCTCTCTCTCTCTCTCTCTCTCTCTCTCTCTCTCTCTCTCTCTCTCTCATCTCTCTCTCTCTCTCTCTCTCCTTGCCTGTGTCTCTGTTCCCAGCGCCCTCTCTCTCTCCTCTCTCTCTCTCTCTCTCTCTCTCTCTCTCTCTCTCTCTCTCTCTCTCTTCATCTGAGTTATATATCTGCCGATCTCAAAGACACCCGAGCCATACAAAGTCTGTACTCGCAGCTTGGTGAGTTGGTCACGATATAACGTGCTCCAAAAGGCAGAGTAGTGTTCTCTGTCTTTGGACGAAATTGTATACACAGCTTGGATGAAACTGCATGTAGGTTGGGCGAATTTGTAACGGCTACCCTAGAGATGTAATAATGGTTTGAGTCATTTCCTGATGAACTTTCATCAGGTAACACTCAATGATCCAACTCAAGCTCTTGCTGATTGGCCAATTGTGCCTGAAAACCAGCAAATACTCTCGAAGGTTGCAGCTGTCACCGGAACTGGATAGAATGTGATCTGTTTGATTTGGCCGAAATTGTAACAGGTAACCCTAGGACTAGTGATAGACCTTCCTGCCGCCATTGAATACTAGTAGAAAATGAGTCACATTAATGTTAGGCTATGTGTCCAGCTTCAGGCGATAGGCTGTGTGGAGAGGTAAGCAGATAGCTGGGGTACTTACATTTTTTTCTTGTGTATCAAAATCATACGTACATTCCATACCTGGCCAAGGCAAGACTGCGTTCCAGAATTGACTGCTTCATGCAGAAACTGATTAACATTCATGGAAATGCTTTTCTGCACATATAAAAGTTTAAAAGCATATTACAACATTGAAAACAATTTGTTCATAGGCCCTATATGAGCTCACTGTGGTTTCTTTCGTTGTCGATGAAACCATAGATTGCTGATCCAACATCGTTTTCCTTTTCATGCTGACGATGAAACACTGGTGTAAACTCTGTGAACAGAATCGTTTACCCAATTTTAGATCCACGCGGCATATCCACATTTTGATGAAGGACAACCGGTTTACGTCGTTGGCGCCCTATAAAGTGCCTTTGTAGGTTAAATCTTAAAAAAAAAAAAAAAAAGAGCGCATTTAAACCCAGAGGTACACGAGTTTTCTGGGCGCTGCCATATCGAAAACTTTGCAATCATTGAAAGTAGGCCGACGTGACATATCCCCCCCCCCCCCCCCCCTCCCCCCTAGGGTCAGTGACCAATAATGAGTGTCAGTGGCCAATAGAGATAGGGTCAGTGACCCAATGATGAGTGTCATGGCCAAGAGAGATAGGGTCAGTGGCCAATAGAGATAGGGTCAGTTGCCAATAGAGATAGGGTCAGTGGCCAATAGAGATGGGGTCAGTGGCCAATAGAGATAGGGTCAGTGCCAATAAGATAGGGTCAGTGGCCAATAGAGATAGGGTCAGTTGCTGATAGAGAGAAGGTCAGTGGCCAATAGAGATAAGGTCAGTGGCCAATAGAGATAAGGTCAGTGGCCAGTAGAGATGGAGGTCAGGGCCAGTGAAGTAAGGTCAGTGGCCAATAGAGAGAGGGGGTCAGTTGCTGATAGAGAGAGGGTCAGTGGCCAATAGAGATAAGGTCAGTGCCCAATAGAGATAGGGTCAGTGGCCAATAGAGATAGGGTCAGTGGCCAATAGAGATAAGGTCAGTGGCCAATAGAGATAAGGTCAGTGGCCAATGGAGTAAGGTCAGTGGGCCAATAGAGATAGGGTCAGTGGCCAATAGAGATGGGGTCAGTGGCCAATAGAGATGGGGTCAGTGGCCAATAGAGATGGGGTCAGTGGCCAATAGAGATAGGGTCAGTGGCCAATAGAGATAGGGCCAGTGGCCAATAGAGATAGGGTCAGAGACAATAGAGATAAGGTCAGTGGCCAATAGAAGATAGGGTCAGTGGCCAGTAGAGATAAGGTCAGTGGCCAATAGAAAAGGGCCACTGGCCAGTGGAATTAGGATCAATGGCCAATAGAGTCAGTGTTCAATAGAGGATAAGGTCAATGCCAAAGAGATTAGGGTCAGTAGCTAATAGAATTAGGATCAATGGTCAGTGTCCAATAGATGTAGTGGCGTCAAGGCAAAGAGAATTAGGGTCAGTAGCCAATACAGATAGGTCAGTGGCCAATGGAATTTGGGTCCGTGGCCAGTGGAATTCGGATCAATCAATGAGTCAGTGTTCAATACATGTAGGTTCGATGGCAAAGAGAATTAGGGTCAGTAGCCAATATAGATAGGGTCAGTGGGCAATGGAATTAAGGTCAGTGGCAATAGAGATATGGTCCGTGGTGGCCAATGGATAGGGTCAGTGGCTGAAAGAGATAAGATCAGTGGCAAATAGATATTGTCAGTGGTAGGTAAAGACAGCGTCAGTGGTAAATAAGTACCGGATCAATAGTCAATAGAGACAGGGTCAGTGCCAACAGAGATAAGGTTGGTGGCAAATAGATGACAGGGTCAGTGGTCAATAGAGACAGGGTCAGTGGTCAATAGAACAGGGTCAGTGGTCAATAGAGACAGGGTCAGTGGTCAGTGAGACAGGGTCAGTTGTCAATAGAGACAGGGTCAGTGGTCAGTAGAGACAGGGTCAGTGGTCAATATCAGAGACAGGGTCAGTGGTCAGTAGAGATAGGGTCAGTGGTCATAGAGACAGGGTCAATGGTCGATAGAGACAGGGTCAGTGGTCGATAGAGATAGGGTCAGTGGTCAATAGAGAGGGTCAGTGGTCAATAGAGCAGGGTCAGTGGTCAATAGAGGCAGGGTCAGTGGTCAATAGAGGCAGGTCAGTGGTCAGTAGAGGCAGGGTCAGTGGTCAAGAGAGACAGGGTCATATGGTCAATAGATACAGGGTCAGTGGTCAGTATAGATAGGATCAGTGGTCGATAGAGACAGGGTCAGTGGTCAGTATAGAGTCAATAGACAGTTGTGGTCATAGGGTCAAAATCAGTGGTCGTAGAGACAGGGTCAGTGGTCAATAGAGACAGGGTCAGTGGTCAATAATAGAGACAGGGTCAATGGTCATAGAGACGGGTCAGTGGTCAATAGAGACAGGGTCAGTGGTCAATAGAGACAGGGTCAGTGGTCAATAGAGACAGGGTCAATGGTCAATAGAGACAGGGTCAGTGGTCAATAGAGACAGGGTCAGTGGTCAATAGAGACAGGGTCAATGGTCAATAGAGACAGGGTCAATGGTCAATAGAGACAGGGTCTGTGGTCAATAGAGACAGGTCAATGGTCAATAGAGACAGAGTCAATGTCAATAGAGACAGGGTCAGTGGTCAATAGAGACAGGGTCAATGGTCAATAGAGACAGGGTCAGTGGTCAATAGAGACAGGTCTGTGGTCAATAGAGACAGGGTCAATGGTCAATAGAGACAGTGTCAGTGGTCAATAGAGACAGGGTCTGTGGTCAATAGAGACAGGGTCAGTGGTCAATAGAGACAGGGTCATGTCAATAGAGATAGGGTCAATGGTCAATAGAGATGTGGTCAATGGTCAATAGAGAGGGTCAGTGGTCAATAGAGACAGGGTCTGTGTCAATAGAGACAGGGTCAGTGGTCAATAGAGACAGGTCTGTGAGCAATAGAGACACGGTCAATGGTCATAGTAGAGACAGGGTCTGTGGTCAATAGAGACAGGGTCAGTGGTCAATAGAGACAGAGTCAATGGTCATAGAGACAGGGTCAGTGGTCAATACGAGACAGGGTCAATGGTCAATAGATCAGGGTCAATAGAGTATGGTTCTGTGGTCAATAGAGGACAGGGTTAGAGGGGTCAAGGTAGTAGAGACAGGGTCAGTGGTCAGTAGAGACAGGGTCAGTGGTCAATAGAGACAGGGGTCAGTGGTCAGTAGAGACAGGGTCAATGGTCAATACAGACAGGGTCAATTGGGTCAATAGAGACAGGGTTAATGGTTCATAGACACAGTGTCAGTGGTCAGTAGAGACATGATCAATGGTCAATAGAGACAGGAGTCAGTGGTCAATAGAGATATGGTCAGTGGTCAATAGAGACAGGATCATGTGGTCAGTAGAGATAGGAATAGTGGTTAGTAGAGACAGTGTGAATGGTCAATAGAGACGGGATGAGTGATCAATAGAGAGGCCGATGGTTAATAGAGATAGGGTCAGTGGTCAGTAGAGAATAGAGCAGTGGTCAATAGAGACAGGGTTAGTGATCAATCGAGACATGGTCAAACAGATAAAGAAACAGGGTCAGTGGTCAGGAGAGAAAAATCAGTGGTCAATAGAGGTGTGTTCATGGCCAGAATGGATATGGTAGGGTCAGTGTCCAGTGAGACAGGGTCAGTGGCTTATAGAGATATGATCAGAATTTTCAACAGATAAAATTTGGTCTTTTTTATTAGGACGTGAAAGGATATCACAGTGTGTGTGGTGTGTGTGGTGTGTGTGTGTGTGTGTGTGTGTGTGTGTGTGTGTGTGTGTGTGTGTTTATACCAGAATCGGATTTCGTTTGAAAAAGAATTAAACGGTCAAGACTGATCCATAGGTGACATGAGAGCCAAATAATTTGCTCATTCATGTACACAAAATTCTGGCTTCAACCAGTTCCTTGGATCCATGGATTGTAAATTCTCTTTCTTGCTTGTTTCAGGTTTCTCCCAAACATAGTGGGGGTTAGTTTCACTGTCTCCTGCCTACAATGATACACAAAATAACTTTACAAATAATAGAATGTCATCAATACCTTTGTTTCACTAGGAAGGATTCGAGGTGGAGGCAAGTGCTACATTTTGGGATGAGGGACAGACGTATCTCACCTGCAAGCAAACGCTTTTGTGCCAGAAAAAAGGGGCGCTGTTGGCAAGTTTCAAACCACGGGATAATATCTCAGAGTTCCTCAGTATTCTGTGCATCACCTGACATTGAGGTAATGATGCACCGTGGATCACTGCGTGTTTGAATTAGTTTGTGTCGTCTGTGTCAGTTCCAATCAGTGTCAGTTGGTAGATTTCTCCTACTCTCGGGTCTCGCTCTCTCTCTCTATCTCAGCTCTCTTATTCATATCCCTCTCTCTCTCTCTCTCCTCTCGCTCTCTCTCTATCTCCGCGAACATACACCACACACACGCCACACACACACACACACACACACACACACACACACACACAACACACCAAACTCACTAACACACACACACAACACACACACCACTACACACACACACAGCATCACACACAACACACACACACTTCATGCTGACTGTACTTCTAAAATCTATAGTCGATGCAATCATCCCCACAGACATGCCAATTAGGAGAGAGAGAGAGAGAGGAGTAGAAGATGCGATGAGAGACGAGAGATAGAGGAGAGAGATTCCCAGATGAGAGAGAGAGAGAGCGAGAGACAGACAGACAGACAGGACAGACAGACAGACAGAGAGACAGAGAGACAGACAGAGAGGGGGAAAGAGACACAAGAGATGAGAGAGAAGATTGTAGCACTAATATAAGTAAGAAAAGCATTTTCGCTTAGACTAAGTGGTGGCGTGGGAGTGGATTCACCCAAGAAAAAAAAAAACACCATACAATGAAATATCAAAAATATAGACACTAAATCCTTTGACCGATACCTTTGAGAAAGCCATACATTTCATTAGTTGAATTGTGGACAGAATTTGTATTCCTAGTAAGTAGCAATACTGCTTGTGCATTTTGATTTCATTTTTTTACTTTTTTTGTTGTTGTTTTGTCGGTCGGCGAGGTGAGTACATGGAGAGGCTGGAGGTCGGGTGGACAGAGTGTTGAACCGGTAGCCGCCCACCGGTGCGTTGAAAGTGGGGGGCATGAGGCAGAATGGGGGTGGGGGGCAATGGGGGGGGCGCTGAGGGTGCTGATTACAAGTGTGTGGTGTGACTGCGGGTGAAAATGAACGCAGGGATGGTAGTGGCAATACCATGCGTGTCAGACACGGGATCGGGTTCTACAGTTGAGTATGCGTATGTTGGGAGCACCGCAGGGGGGATACAACGTGTGTGTCTTCCATATGGGGTGTAGGGCGTGGTAAGGGGTGCTGAGAGCGAGGGGATGAAAATACATGTTCTGGTGTTGTGGTGCGGGGGGTGGCACGGACAGGCTTCAACAGGGCAAACCACGTCGAAACAAAACAGGACAAGTCTGAGACAGTGAAGTACTCCAGTCACCTACGCAATATAAAGAAAAAACAAAAAAACGAAAAAAAAAAAAAAAAAGAAAAAAAAAAAAAAAAAAAAAAAAAAAAAAAAAAAAAAAAAAAAAAAACATATAAGCGCCGTGATCATCACTACACCACTCCAAGTATTCTTTTCTTGTCTACAAGTCAACCACAAATACATATCGATTTTTGGCCTGTTACGTTTCGCAAGTGTCTGTTGGGCATGGATGATTGCTGGCAGTTGGTGCACACACTAAAACTGGGTAATGTTCCTTTTACCGCGTCCTTCCCTGTCCTTGTTGGTCAATGGGAATGACATCACTTCCTCCTTCTTACGCATGTGCGTCAGGAAATGGGCGAGTGCCCTACACTTTTGTATGTGACCACCGGCAGGATTGTGGCGACGACAGTGACGAGTCAATTCTGTGTCTTTTCTCTCCTTGTCAGAACCACTTGTACCACAAGTGTGGGAACCATTACACCAGGTATAGTCAGACATATGCACTTTTTAAGGCTTGACCAGTATTACCCATCCATTAGATAAGTGAATTGTGATCTGCCATTACATTTCATCGTTTGTTCATACTGGATTTGATGATGAATGCAGTAACTAATTACCACATACTATTATACACTATATTAGAGTGATATAGGAAAATGTTCTCGATTTTTAGGTTAACAATCCACACAAGTGTTTCAAGAGATACGACAAAACAAAATCCGCAACGATTTAGTGTTTATTAGCCGCAGAGTGATGTAAAGTATACAGTGTTATTACAAGCTCGTTACAATTGAATGTAATGTACTATATGCTTAATTTTTTGTGCGTCATTCCATGCCGATCAAATGTGAGAACTGATGGGATAATTTTTACAGTGCATGGGACGATTTTTTGCAGTGCTACACAACGGCGCAGTGGTGTGACGGTCAAGTGGATTTGTTGTTAATGAAGAAGACGAAAACAGGTGTCCTATGAAACAGCTGGGGGTGATTCTTCCTGGGTCAACAATTGCAAACTTTGTATAAAAATACAGAATACCCTCCCCTTCCTGTTGTCCCATTGACTTCGCAAGTAAAAAACAAAAAAATAAAAAAAAAATAGCAACCACCACCCAATCATAAAAAAAATCAACATCCAACACCTCTCCCCACCACGGGGGTGCAGGAAGGACGACCCTTAGCATCCTCCATGGGGGCCGGGATGGTTGTCGTCCCGGAGACCCACTATCAGTGCTCACACGAGGATTTCTGGTCTGCCCACCATTTACCAGGTGTACGGGTTTACGACTGTCCGGACCCAGGAAGAGGAAGCTGACTGTGATAGCAATGTCTGGTCCTGTCCATTAATCGCTGTTTTAGTGACTCCCAGGTTTGCGTGCACCCAAAGCCCAGGTGTGTGATGGTATCAGCCAATGTCCCCAACAGGACGACGAGTTACTCCCGTGTGATCTGCAGTGCCCAGAGCATTGCGTTTGTCACGGTTCTGGCCTTCACCTGTCTGAGATCTTCCTCCCTGCTCATAGCTATCCTGAAGTGCGGTACTTGAATAGTGACAATGGTAGTGGCATGAAAATGACTGAACTCTTTGCCAATAAATGCTGATCTACCTCAATCTTGCTAACTGTCACTAACAAATATGTCCACCATAACGTTATCTAATCTAATAACCCTTGATATCAGCAGTATAATAGACTTGTCAATTTCCTCTTCAAATTTTGGCGAGTAGTCTAACCCTGAAATCATTTTTCTTATGCAATAATCCTTTAACAGCGTTGTGACCGATGAATGCGATGCGCATTTCCAGGGGTGAAAAATTTTGGATCTGTCACTGGACACGTCTTTTCAGGCTGGATCGCGCCATGGTCAGTCTGTTTCCTGGGCTTACCTTGTTGAATCTGTCACTCAGTGGCGCCCAGATTGAAACTGGGCTAGGTTTCCAGCCAATGACAAAACTTCAAGTTCTGGACTTGAAGAGTGTGTTCCATATCAAGCTGGGACAAAGTTCTCTTCAAAAATCTGGACCAGCCTGCACACTGTGCATGCTTGACAACTATGAAGTTTTTGCTGCGCAGCAGGCATCTTCCAAACTTCAGAGACTGTCATGCACCTGCAGACGAGCTATCTTCTTGCCAGCGCATTTGTTGAAATCTAATTTCTACAGGATATGTTTTTGGCTGAGTCTTTTCAGCAGCCTGGCTTTAGTGGGTAAAGGGACGTATGAGCTTTGTGTTTCGCCTGTCCTCTCTGCGAGGGAGTGGCTCATTAGGTTTCAACGTCTTTGTGACCTGTACCTGTGCATGTCCCTGACTTCTCTTGATGGGTGTTTATTCCTTGCCCTGGTTGGTATTGCAGACAGGCTGTATCAAAATAATTATATTTGGGAGGGTTGTGAGATGGAGACACAGCGTGTGGTCATGCAAACTGGCTGGCTTTCTCTCTCTGATCTCTAGTGAGGGGTATCTTCTTTCATCATTTGCTTGATCAGTTAGATCGATTTCTTGTTGTTCGCTTTCCGCTCAGTTTTCTTGCATTTCACAGAATTCAAACGCACAACTGGCTTCTATCCTGTCATGGATCGTGGGGTTTTCTTCTTGCTGTTCACTCCACTGTTGCCCCGCCGTGTGGCTCACTGGGAATTCTACAGTCAGACTGGGATTTGCATACCTCTACCTGTCACCCAGAAACAGTTTGATGGTCACGATTATTCCTTTGGAATTATGATTGTCTTAATTTTATCCTGTTTCAGGCCATTGCTCTGGGCCGCTAGTGATTTATTTGTCTATAACGATCTAACACACTTGCAGGAGACACAAGCAGTCAGCAGTCTCAGGATGCCAGCATAGCCCGCCGACTGTTCACTGTGGTCATATCAGATTTTCTCTGCTGGTTCCCCATCGGTTTACTAGGAATGCCGTTGAACTCGACCTTGAATCCTTTTCTGTACACCATCAATCTGCTACTGGAGAAACAAAAGAAGAAAAAAGAAGAAGGCTTGTTAAGATGATGAAATCTTATAGTAATTAGTCAAATGATCAAGATGGTGGTGTGCGTCATATGTATGCGTAGTTTTAACAAATTAATTAATGATACATTATTTCTTCTTTTTTTTTTAATGTAAAGGGTTGGGTTTTTTTGTTTTTTTTTTTTTTTGTTGTTTTTTTTTTTTGTTTTGTTTGTTTGTTTGTTTTGTTTTGTTTTTGTTTTTTTTTGCTGTCCCAACCTCTGCGCCACCTCAGAGGCAGTGCACTCACGCCACTCATTTCCGACACCCCGTCCACAGCCACAGCCCAGTCGGCCCCGCCGCAGCCCCGACACTAGCAATCCACAGGGCGCAGTCAATAGCAAGTCGTCAAGAGGCAACCCACCGGAGGAGACACTGCACTGCTGTCGAGTCACTTCGGTGGTGTTCAGTGGCGCCTGTTCTGATCTAACATACGCAGGACACCACCTACTTAGTTCCCTACTGACGACAATAATTGCTTAGTCGCGGAGCCGGCGCGAGTGAGCTCTCCCTCCGGAGGACGCCACCACCTCCGTCCAACGACAACCCCCATGGACCCGCCGATACCGGTGACCCCGACGGAACCAAACCAAGGCAGCAGACATGGAGAGGACATCGAATTGAGGTTACCATGAGAGCAGGGCATGAAGGGCCACAGAATTTGAGACATTTTTTTATGCTGATCAATGAGAATGAGGATGATTAAGATGATGCCACGGATTTCCATTCCGGTCTGAGACTACATGACAGGGCTGTATCTCTACGCTTCCTTTCATAATATATCCCAGCGTCAACCAGCCCGAGAGATACAGGCACCTGCAGTGCTGGTCGAGAAATTTGAGCAACACTCTCAGAAACGCATCCATTAAGTGGATGAAACTCGACTGTGTGGTCACTGTCTTCCCAACTGAGTCCGCAGCAAACTCAACTCTGGGTAGGAGCAGGTCGAGGCAGAAAAATCCACATGACTCTGATGGGAATCGAACCCACACCTCCCAGCCAGGAGTCCGCGACGCTAACCACTTCGCCACGGCGGCTGGTCAGACAAGGGATTTTTTATTTGTAGTAAGTGAACATATACTACTGCGTTATGGAGAAAGCAGGTTCTTGCTGTATTGAAGTTAAATCACTTCTGTTAAACTAGAAATAAAAATCTGTCTTTGAAAAAAATCATTGGGACCTTCTGAACAGTAAGTGACTGGTGTGGTATTTCATTCTGAAAACCGTGGTTGCTTCACAAATAAACTCTTTCTTGACAATTTGCATGAAGGAGTAGGTGGCGAATTGAACTGTTTTCCTTCCCATTTCTATCGGATTTCTTAAAGCAAAGTCTATTCATCCATGACTTTTTTTCCCTGTGGGGTATTTCTTTGATATATGACAATGATAGCAAATAAAGCTTATTTCTTTTCAGGTGTTGTAAGTTCATTTAAAATTGCATGAAAACCCACGTCCAGGTTCCTCAGAAGGTATGGAAAAACAAGTTTACAACAGAAATTTCGACACAGAAATATTTATTAGTAACGTCATATTTCACCTATTCTTTAGTCATGCTTGAATAATCCACCTATCGAGGTAACATTCTGATCTAATAAGGAAGCAGGAACAGATTCTCCTGAAGAGACTGCTAAGAACGAACACACACACACACACACACACACACACACACACACACACACACACACACACACACACACACACTCTCTCTCTCTCTCTCTCTCTCTCTCTCTCTCTCTCTCTCTCTCTCTCTCTCTCTCTCTCTGTGTCCTCTCTGTGTCTCGCTCTCTCTCGCTCTCTCTGTGTGTGTGTGTGTGTGTGTGTGTGTGTGTGTGTGTGTGTGTGTGTGTGTGTGTGTGTGTGTGTGTGTGTGTGTGTGTGTGTGTGTGTGAGAGAGAGAGAGAGAGAGAGAGAGAGAGAGAGAGAGAGAGAGAGAGAGAGAGAGAAATCAAACATGTACCTATGGCTAGAGAACAACACTTTAATTAGATCATCCTAAATGCTATGAATAAATGAATGAATGCATGAAAATGAACAGTTGAGCAGCCTCCACGAAAAATGTGATAGTTTTAATTTTTGGATGGACTATCTAGTAGATATGTAATATTGTTACATTATTTTTACGTGTAATCTACCAGAAACATATCAACTTTTGTATATTTCGCGCATTGCAAACGAACAGGTAACACTTTGTTACAATTATTGCACACGACAATATACAGACTGTTAGTCTACATTTTTTTACGAGAAGAAGGCAGGATTTTTTTTCATTATTATCCAGTGGACAGTAAAATGTTCAAGAAAGTTGTCAATTGCGCATTTGTGCACTTCTGAGAGGTTATAAAAGAGTAAGTTTAGTTCAGCTCATTTTGTTTTCGCACAGGCGACCACGGGAGGTCATATATGGATTGTCACATCGTCATAATTGGTTCTAAGGGTCTTTCGTTTTTAAAAAATCATAAATTTTCAAACCGCCTTAAAACTGGGTCTACACACACACACACGCACGCACGCACGCACGCACGCACGCACGCACGCACGCAGAGAGAGAGAGAGAGAGAGAGAGAGAGAGAGAGAGAGACAGACAGACAGACAGACAGACAGACAGACAGACAGACAGACAGACAGACAGACAGAGGGTCATGGACGAAGATGAAATAGTTTTGTATTTATCAACAGCAATAGACTGAGGTCTTAATATTTCATTGGGTTCAGCAATGACTGATTTAAACAATGAACACAAGGAACAGTTACGATTAAAATGGTTACAACTGTCACTTTGTTCTGAGGCCTACATCTCGCATGGGTGGACGAAAGTTGTTATAGTTGTTTCAGGTATTGTTCAGATTGCTGCGTTGTTGCATTTTGTGTGGAGATTGCTGCATCGTCACATTTAATGTTGCTTCACAGCCTTCCTTGCGCTAGTGTTAAGATCAGAAACACCCCAAAGACCATGGGCAGGAGGAAAAGGACTATTCAATGGTCCTTCTATGTAGCTCAGTGAACAGACATTAACAGACCACTATTCATTTAGTTGCAAAGCGAGACGACTGCAGGCGGAAATCTGAACAAATCTTAAACAAATATTAGCGAACCGCCAAGAGAAACGTGGACAAACAAGTCCTAACACAAAACACGACGCGTTTCGACCTCTTAGGTCTTCTTCAGGCAAGATACAAACAAATAGGACAATGAAAATGAATGAGCAATCACTTAGCTTTGATCACTTCAGCGCAAGGTAGGCGTTGAATGAGAACGAGGCTGTTGGAAGAGATATAATGTGTGAGTCAAGGGTAGTAATGATGATAATAATATTACTGATAGGAATACTAATAATGGTCAAAATATTGAAAAAAAATAAATGAAGACAGGATTACTACTACTACTTTTGGTGATAATAAGGCAATAGCAGTTTGTAGTATGGGAGAAAGGAGAGTGGGTTAGAGGATTCTTAAACTACAGTAGGGTTGCCGTGGCAACATTGCGGGGAACTCGGTGGGGGGTTCCGTGGGACAATACTCCGAAACGATCTCTCAAACTTACAAAAGTTGGTTCAACTGCTGAACGCCATGTTGAATATGGCGGTTCTTCCTGCATAGAGCGATTGTGGCATGTTACTTCAGTACAATTATTCTCTGTTTTCTGTACGTTTGTTGAAGTTTTTTTTTTTTGTTTGTTTTTTTTGTAAACAAACACCTGCCGGAAATCTAGAATAATGTACCAGTAGACTATATGCCTGAAGCGGAGTTGACCCGTGACGATACAGGAGCGCACATTTTGTCGAGATATAAGTGTGCACGGTCGGTAGGCGCAATTGAAACATAAAAAGCAGTTCAGACGTAAAAGAAAACAAGATGCAAAGCATATAAACGTACTCCAGTTTATCCTGAATACGCGTGATATATTCCATAAAGAAGAAAAACCGTCTTGGGCTGGAGCAACCGTTAGTAATGGCTATTCTGGTAAACATCGGCCATCATCTGTGACCTATAATGAACATACTTACAAATTTTCAGAAAGGTCGGCCTAGAACGTTCTGAGATTTTCCATCAAGAAGAAAACCATTATGGGCCGTTAGTAACGGCTATAACGGTAAACTTAAACATCGAGCATCATCCGTGACCCATAATGAATATCTACAAATTTTCAGAAATATCGGCCACGTACTTTCTGAAATATTCCATGAAGAAAAAAACCGTTAGGGGCCGTTATAGCTGTTAGGAGCGGCTATAACGGTAAAGTAATACATCGGGCATCAACCGTGACCCATATACCTACAAATTTTCAGAAAGGTCGGCCACGTCCTTCTGAGAGATTCCCATAATAAAAAAAAACCGTTATGGGTCGTTATAACCGTTAGTAACGGCCATAACGGTAAACTAAAACATCGTACATGATCCATGACCCATAATGAACATACCTACAAATTTTCAGAAAGATCGGCCAAGTACTTTCTGAGACATTCCATATAAAGAAAAAAAACCATTATGGGCCGTTACAGCCGCTAGTAACGGCTACAACGGTAAAGGGAAACGTCGGGCACGATCCGTCGCCCATAATGAACATACCTACAAACCATTATGGGCCGCTATAGCCGTTAGTAATGGCTATAACGGTAAACTAAAAAACACGGGCATCATCGTGACCCATAATGAACATACCTGCTAATTTCACAAAGATCGGCCAAGTACTTTCTCAGATATTCAATGAAGAAGAAAACCCGTTTCAGGCCGTTACAGTCGTTAGTAACGGCTATAAGTGGGGGGGTAAAAACAGAACATCGGGCATCATCCATGACCCATAACGCTCATGTAAACTATAACATCGGGCATCATCCATGGACCCATACGTGAACATACCTACAAGTTTTCAGAAAGATCGGCTCAGTAGTTTTGTCTGGAGCGAGTGGAAACAGATTTGACCATGCACGGATGGATGGACACACACACACACACACACACACACACACACACACACACACACACACACACACACAGGAGGTACACATCACACACACACACACACACACACACACACACACACACACACACACACACACACACACACACAAAGTGCATTTCTTCGTTCCCATTCTAAAGTGCTCCCTGTTCTATAAGAACTGGAGATCACAAAAGAGAGAGGATGCGACCAGATAGTAGAAGAAGAAGACAAGAAGAAGAAGAAGAAGAAGAAGGAGAGGATCGAGAGGACGACGAGGATGAGGAGGAGGACGAGGAGGAGGAAAAGGACAAGACGAGGAGGAGGATCTGAGAGGACGAGAGGAAGAGGAGGAGGAGGAGGAGGAGGAGGAGGAAAAGGAGGACGAGGAAGAGGAGGACGAGGAAGAGGAGGAGGAGGAGGAGGAGGAGGAGAGGAAGGGGAGGAGGAACAGGAGCAGGGGAAGGGGTGGTGGAGAAGGAAAAGAAGAGGGAAAAATGAAAAGCAAGAAATAATAAGAAAAGCTGGGAAGAACTATGACAAATGAAGAGCAGAAGTAGAACATCAAAGGTTAAACAAGATGCAAAGCATATAAACGTACTCCCAGTTTATCCTGAATACGCGTGAGAATATATTCCATAAAGAGGAAAAAACCGTCTTGGGCTGGTGTAACTGTTAGTAATGGCTATTCTGGTAAAAAATCGGCCATCATCTGTGACTTATAATGAACATACTTACACATTTTCAGAAAGACCGGCCAAGAACTTTCTGAGATTTTCCATCAAGAAGAAAACCATTATGGGCCGTTAGTAATGCCTATAACGGTAAACTTAAACATCGGGCTTTATTCGTGACCCATAATGAACATACCTACAAATTTTCAAACAGATCGCCCCCGTACTTTCTGAGATATTCCATAAAGAAGAAAAAACCGTTACAGGCCATTACAGCCGTTAGTAACGGCTACAACGGGGTAAACTAAAACATCGGGCATCAACCATGACCCATATACCTACAATTTTTTCAAAGGTCGGCCACGTCTTTTTCTGAGAGATTCCATAATAAAGAAAAAACCGTTATGGGTCGTTATAACCGTTAGTAACGGCCATAACGGTAAACTAAAACATCGTACATGATCCATGACCCATAATGAACATACCTACAAATTTTCAGAAAGATCGGCCAAGTACTTTCTGAGACATTCCATATAAAGAAAAACCATTATGGGCCGTTACAGCCGCTAGTGACGGCTACAACGGTAAAGGGAAACGTCGGGCACGATCCGTCGCCCATAATGAACATACCTACAAACCATTATGGGCCGCTATAGCCGTTAGTAATGGCTATAACGGTAAACTAAAACAACGGGCATCATCGTGACCCATAATGAACATACCTGCTAATTTTCACAAAGATCGGCCAAGTACTTTCTCAGATATTCCATGAAAAACAAAAAACCGTTACAGGCCGTTACAGTCGTTAGTAACGGCTATAACGGTAAACTAAAACATCGGGCATTATTCGTGACCCATAATGAACATACGTGCTAATTTTCACAAAGATCGGCCAAGTACTTTCTCAGATATTCAATGAAGAAGAAAAACCGTTTCAGGCCGTTACAGCCGTTAGTAACGGCTATAACGGGGTAAACTAAAAACATCGGGCATCATCCATGACCCATAATGAACATACCTACAAATTTTCAGAAAGATCGGCTCAGTAGTTTTGTCTGGAGCGAGTGGAACACATTTTGACCATGGACGGATGGATGGACACACACACACACACACACACACACACACACACACACACACACACACACACACACACACACACACACATCACACACACACACACACCACACACACACACACACACACACACACACACACACACACACACACACACAAAGTGCATTTCTTCGATTTTCCATCCCATTCTAAAGTGCTCCCTGTTCTATAAGAACTGGGAGGGAATACAAAAAGAGAGGAGAGAGGATGCGACAGAAAGTAGTAGAAGAGAAGCAAGAAGAAGAAGAAGAAGAAGAAGAAGAAGGAGAAGAAGGAGGAGGAACCGGAGGAGGAGGAAGACGAGGACGAGGAGGAGGACGAGGAGGAGGAAAAGTGAAACGAGGGAGGGAGGAGGACGAGGAGGAGGAGGAGGAAGGGGAGGAGCAGGAGAAAGCAGGGGGAAGGGGAGAGAAGGAAAAGAAAGGGGAAAACATGAAAAGCAAGAATAATAAGAAAAGCTGGGAAGAACTATGACAAATGAAAGAGCAGAAGTAGAACATAAAGGTTAACAAGATGCAAAGCATATAAACGTACTCCCAGTTTATCCTGAATACGCGTGATATATTCCATAAAGAGGAAAAACCGTCTTGGGCTGGTGTAACTGGTTAGTAATGGCTATTCTGGTAAAACATCGGCCATCATCTGTGACTTATAATGAACATACTTACACAATTTTCAGAAAGACCGGCCAAGAACTTTCTGAGATTTTCCATCAAGAAGAAAACCATTATGGGCCGTTAGTAACGCCTATAACGGTAAACTTAAACATCGGGCATTATTCGTGACCCATAATGAACATACCTACAATTTTCAAACAGATCGCCCCAGTACTTTCTGAGATATTCCATAAAGAATAAAAACCGTTACAGGCCATTACAGCCGTTAGTAACGGCTACAAACGGGGTAAACTAAAACATCGGGCATCATCCGTGACCCATAATGAACATACTTGCTAATTTTCACAAAGACAGGCCACGTACTTGCTGAAATATTCCATAAAGAAGAAAGACCGTTACTGGCCGTTACAGCCGTTAGTAACGGCTATAACGGTAAAATAAAACATCGCTCATATCCGTGACCCATAATGAACATACCCGCAAATTTTCAGAAAGATCGCCCAAGCACTTTCTGAGATATTCCATAAAGAATAAAAAACCATTACAGGCCGTCACAGCCGTTAGTAACGGCTATTACAGGGTAAACTAAAACATCAGGCATCATTCGTGACCAATAATGAACATAACCGCTAATTTTCACAAAGATCGGCCAAGTACTTTCTCAGATATTCCATAAAGAAGAAAAACCGTTACAGGCCGTTACAGCCGTTAGTAACGGCTATAACGGGGTAAACTAAAATAGCAGGCATCATCCGTGACCCATAATAAACACACCTACAAGTTTTTAGAAAGATCGGCCACGTACTTTCTGAGATATTCCATAAAGAAGAAAAACCGTTACGGGCCGTTACAGCCATTAGTAACGGCTATAACGGGGTAAACTAAAACAGCAGGCATCATCCGTGACAATTAATGAACATACCTACAAATTTTCAGAAAGATCGGCCGAGTACTTTCTGAGATATTCCATAAAGAAGGAAAACCGTTACAGGCCGTTACAGCCGTTAGTAACGGCTTAATGGGGTAAACTAAAACATCGGGCATCATCTGTGACCCATAATGAACATACGTGCTAATTTTCACAAAGATCGGCCAAGTACTTTCTGAGAAATTCCATAAAGAAGAAAAACCGTTACAGGCCGTTACAGCCGTTAGTAACGGCTATAATGGGTAAACTAAGACATCGGGCATCATCCATGACCCATAATGAACGTACCTGCTCATTTTTACAAAGATCGGCCAAGTACTTTCTGAGATATTCCATAACGAAGAAAAACCGTTAAGGCCGTTACAGCCGTTGGTAACGGCTATAGCGATAAACTAAAACATCGGGCATCATCCGTGGCCCATAATGAGCATACCTACAAAATTTCAGAAAGATCGGCCCGGTAGTTTTTGTCTGGAGCGAGTGGAACACATTTTGACCATGGACATGGACGGACACACACACACACACACACACACACACACACACACACACACACACACAGCATTTCTTCGTTCCCATTCTAAAGTACTCCCTGTTCTATAAGAACTGGGGTTACAAAAAGCAGGGAATATTTCACATGCTGTCAGTTGGGAAAAGTGCAGCACTGATCCTCTGAGAAAGGAGTTATGTCAGAAAACAGCTGCTTCTTCTCTTGTTACAGAAATCCCGAAAAGGAGCTTTCAGACTTTCTTTTGCTGTTTGAACTGTCTGCGAGACTGATAATGCTTTTCATTGGGGTTTTTTAAAAAAAAAGCCTGCTGACCTGGTTTGGCTTTCGTTGCAAGCGAGTGAAAGTTGAATAGTACTTTTTTTAATCAGAAAAGAAAACTTTTTTCCCTTTAAAATTCTGTACTTTAGCTAGTTACATAGGGTCGTCAGTGTTTAACACACTTTTATAAAATCTCTGTCGTGTTTGGTTTCAAGGGAGATAAATAAGAGTTTACAGCCCCTTGATAGTTTATGGCAGTTACTGTGAGTTTGTGGTGCGTGAGAAGAAACATTTGTTCTTGACTGACTGTTCTTGAAATCATACTGTATAATCCGTCAGAGTCCTGAGTGATTTTTGACAATCTTCTCTGCCTATTCAGATAATGTTGATACGTTTTCAGGTTAAACTAGGAATAGGAAGATTGCCCGAGCAGGCCTGGCCTGTCGAAATTTTTCACCGAAAGTAAGATATATGCGGAGATAAATGAATTAATAAATAAGTAATAAAAGTGGCAATCTCATCCACAGATTTTTTAATGGGAGCTTGCAGACATTTTTAGCGCTGGAAGAGTAAAGAGAAGTAGGAGTGGTATTACCTTGAGCTGAGCTGACTGATTTTGTTTACGGTGTTAGCTTCAGCTGATTAATTGTGTATTTCTAACTTCTTCAATTTAAAGCGTTGTTGATCTTGTGTTTGTCAGAGCTCAATACGCTCCGTTTTTTATTTTTTTTTTTTTTTGACTTGTTAATCCTACTCTGTCTGAAATATGTCTTTTCAAGTTGATCTTCACATTTTTCATTTCCTTTGATTCCAACTTATCTCGCATCTAATTGTGGCCTCTTCTATTTTGGTCCTCAGTTCTTCTAGCCGCCGCCTGTTTCCGTTTTCACCACCACTAATATTTGTTTCATAAAGATAGCATTATCAATGGATTCTTGTCATCTTTAAGGCTCCTCTTGACCTCCCCCCCCCCCCTCCCTGTGTGTGTGTGTGTGTGTGTGTGTGTGTGTGTGTGTGTGTGTGTGTGTGTGTGTGTGTGTGTGTGTGTGTGTGTGTGTGTGTGTGTGTGTGTGTGTGTGTGTGTGTGTGTGTGTGTGTCTGTGTGTCTGTGTGTGTGTGCATCTGCATCATGTGTGTGTGTGTGTGTGTGTGTGTGTGTGTGTGTGTGTGTGTGTGTGTGTGTGTGTGTGTGTGTGTCAGAAGCAAACGCAGAATACACCACAAGGAGCAACCATATGTTAAGTGAAGACGCTACAAGTCGATGCTACAATCCTCAAAACACTTCATACGAATATGTGACACTTTGCACGCCTGACATCGTAAACTGCATGATGTCACAACAGAAACTGCTGTACATTGCTGCATTGAACATCCACATTTCGTACTTGCACAAAAGCGAGGAACATCTTTTAAATCAGTCCTCTGTTATGTGCGAACTTGTGTGTTGGAAATCATGCCTCCAAATATTACACTCAGGAGCACAGAACGGCGTAAGAACCTTCATGTTGTGAATGTCAGATTTATGTATCAAACTTGCTTTAGAAATAACTACGTAGTCCTTACTTTGATAAAGACCACAGCGAAAGTGACTACACACACAGAAGGAGTATGTGGACAGGCTGTGAACCTGACTTCGACCCTCCATCTCTGAACCCAGAGAGACCTAACCCTTTCGATTTATTGAAATCCACTAAACGCGGTGGGTTGAGGGTCATTATAGTGGTCAATGACGTCACAAAAGACCACAAAGTAGAGATGAAAGTCACCAAGGGGAAGAGCCTGCCATACAAGAGAAAAGCTTGAAGTCGTGTCTTTCTCTCATCAGTTTGGTGAGTGCGGGAGCGTACGTAAGAAACACAATACTTTAATATTTCTGTCTAATACATTTCCCAACCAAAAGAGGTAAACTATCTGACAGGTTTTGTTTATTGCCACGATACCACGTGAACTGTTTACCTTAGCAAGCAAAACTTGTTAACATACTGGCAGTATAAAAGCCTTTCCTAGGATACGGTGTCTGGAGCATCCACCTCCCCGTTCAATGTCGTGTTTTCTTATAATCTCATGAGTATTGTTAACTGAACTATGGTCAGTGTCCTGCATTTTGGTCTGGGTGTCCACGTCTTTCGCTCTATGTATCTATAACCTTTGTGGACAATTGCATTGAAATTTGAAATTTCTACGTATGTTAGTTTTTATTTAAAAACATTTGAAAAAAAAAAAACGCTGCAAATCCAATCTACAGTAGACAAAACTTAAAGCTAATTTTACTAATTCATCATCATCATCATCATCATCATCATCATCATCATCATCATCACCACCATCATCATCATCATTATCATCATCATCATCATATCATCATCGTCATCATCATCATCATCATCATCATCATCATCATCATCATCATCATCATCATCATCACCATCATCATCATCATCATCATCATCATCATCACCATCATCATCACCATCATCATCACCATCATCATCATTATCATTAGCAGAAGCAGCTGCAGCAGCTGCTAAAGCATTAGCTTCTTCTTCGTCGTCTTCTTCTTCTCTCCCTTAACTTGGCGGGTAGTCACCTGAGTTCTGCACTGAAGAACACTTCACTGCGTTCCTATGGTACTGTCGATTATGTGTCAAGGCTTAGGTCTCTGGGTGTTTTTGCCGTTCATTCTACTATGTTATCAGCACATTTTGTAAGGGGTATGTGTTTTCGTTTTTTTTGTTTTCTCCCGTCGGCCTCCTCCCTCAACAATTCCTTTGAAGATTGTTTCAACAAGAGCACTGGATTTGTTACATAGCCATTCAGAAGTTACTTCTTTTTTTGTTGTGCTTTTTTAAACGCATGTCAGCATATCTTAATATGGTCCAATGTGATGCTTGCTAGTTTGATGCACAGTACATTTGCGATAAATGCTTAGAATCTGCCTCCTAGATCCGCTATGACGGTCCGTCTATATCTTTCATACATTTAGGTAAACAGAATACACCATCGCATGCAGAAGCTGGTTTCGTGTTATGTGGAGATGTTACTGTCTTTCCATACAGGCTCCTGTCTGGACAACGTCAATGTGGACTGTGCTATCCTTGAGCAGATATCTGGTTTGAATCCTTCATGGCTTGTGGTCGATTCCAGGAAGATGAAGTGTTCAAACGTTCCTGGCTTCAGTCGATGGAAAGTTGTATCAATAGTGATGTGGCATTGGTGTCCGGCCACTAACTGGGTCTTCTCAGCGCTGATTTCCATGCCGTATGGTTTCACTGTTTCACTGGTCTGCTGGTGACTTCTTGTTCACTGCCTGCCAGGCCATCGATGTCATCTGCAAAACGGATGTTTATGGTAGCTCTTTCTCCCGTGCTGAATTTGCTGATGTTTATAGTAGTTCTTTCTCCCATGCTGAATTTGCTGATGTTTATAGTAGTTCTTTCTCCCATGCTGAATTTGCTGATGTTTATAGTAGTTCTTTCTCCAATGCTGAATTTGCTGATGTGACTTTTCTTCAAGTTTAGGTTTTCTATTATCCCAGACTGCGTTATCATACAAAATTCGAGTCAGATGAACGCATTACGACTATCTTTGTCTGATTGTTTGAAAAGATCCATGTAGGTGAGACACCCCGCACACCTGGTCCACATATTTCTGATTACCTGGCCGACATCAGACATCGACCCAAACCAGTTGCTTTGCACTCCAACCATCCTCAACACAACATCAACCATGTCAAAGTCTTGCGCTTTGGCAATCACAGAGTGAAAAGTTTGCGTATGTTATACAGAAATCGCATCACATTACTAGACTGAGAAGTCTATGTCCATTTGGCATCAACATTCAAGAATAGCATGTGCATATTCACACCTGCAACACCTACAGTACTTTCTACAGGCATTCTACAGTACTGCTCATTATGTACCTCATATATGTGTTACATGTATTGAGTCTTCTCTCCTTCGCTTACTACCTTCATTTTTTTCATCAGTCATTCTTCACCTATGCATCCACCTCTTTCCTTATTCTGATTTTCTTTCATATACGTAGTGTTACAATTTAAAAGAGAGAGAGAAGAGAGGAAGAACTTTCGCGAAAGACGTCATAGCAATAATGACGAGTTGCAAGTCTCCTTTCACCTATCGCGCTTAGATCTCTGTATTTTCGGTCAATGTAGTGCTGTTGCTGATTTATTTAAAACGTTTAGAAAGTGAACGTATGCATAATTGTGTAACTTTTATTTTCGGATCGGTTGATAATGCTGTTGGAATATTTGAGATTATGTTAGAATGTTTTACCTGTTTCCGTAAGTTGCTAGTGCATTACCGAAGGTTCAAGAATGTTGCAGAAGCTGATCAAACACATTCGCATAATCTCGTCGCGATTTCATTGGTTGAGCTTATCGATGTGCCGAATATTCTAGAAAAGAATGATCGAAATATGTTCGAGAATATTCTTTAGATAACATATAAAAGGGTGAGAGCTGTGCGACTGGGAGTGAGAGAGAAACGAGAGTGGTTGAAGAGGTCTAGTCATTGTCAAGCACAGAAGTGTTTGAGTCTTCACTGAATTTGAGTCTAGTCGTCGTTGAAAAGCTGCTATTACTACAATATTGGCTGCTGCATATATGACTGAGTTCCTATACGATGTATTGAACCTGAAGGTCAGTTTATTGCAGTTTGTCGTTCCTATAGGGCCTATTCTTCAACGTTTGTAAATCAAAGGATTCTCTTCGTTTCAATACCGCCAGGTGTATTTTGTCGTCTAGCTAGGAGAGTCAAACAGAAGACTGCTGTCTGTGTCTGTAGTTGAACACTGGAAAGTATTGTTTCAGCGACTGCTGACATTAGTCTGAGTTATCATGGAATATGTGAAGACTAGAAGGGAACTAGGCCTTGCATGTGGTGAATTCATGAAATCTGAGGAAAAGGCTGAGGAAAAGGCTGCATCAAAAGAACTGGAAAGAAAAAAAAAAAGAATTGGCAGCTTGAGAGAGAGAAAAGGCGAGAGCAAGAAAAACGTGAAGAGAAGAAAAGGACAGGAAGAATGCGTAGAGAAGAGAAGACTAGAAGAAGAAGAAAGTGAAAACAGGAAAAGACAGCAAGATAGAGAAAGACTAGAGCGAGCTGCTGAAAATGAATTAAAACATCAAGAGAAGGAGAGACAAGAGAATCTGAACTGCAATGGCAGAAGTGAAAGCTCAAAATGGCGACCGCATTTCCCGGTCAGAAACTGAAGCTGCCAAGAGACCACGCCTTCCAGCGTCTGTGGATGGGAAAGACAACATCGACAGTTATCTGGAACGTTTTGAACACCATTCTGAAGCAATGAAATGGCCAAATCATCAGTGGGCTATCAACCTAAGTGCCCTTTTGACTGGTCACGCTATTTAGGTATATACTCCAGACTACCCCGAAAAGAAGCAAATGAATATGAAATTCTCAGAAGTGAACTTCTTCAAAGTTATGATTTTTTTTTCTGAACAAAGCTTCCAGAAATGTTTGTGGTCCAGTAGGCCAGAGAGGACAAAAAGTCCTGTTCGATTCCCTACCAGGATTCAAAACTTTCTAGAGAGATGGCTGGAGTTAGCTGGAAGAAAGAAGGACTGTGATGGCTTGGTATATTTGGTCCTGGACGAACAATTTGTAGAATCCTGTCCTAAAGACCCCACACCCCATGGCCCACCTCCTACAAGAGAAAGACCGAGCCTTCAACACTGTGAAGAACGTCCTGTTCAAGGTACCTCAACTATGGTTACTTGACCCTAACAAGACGTTTGTGCTCTGCACTGATACCTCTGACAAACGTGTTGGTGCAGTCTTCATGCAGGAACATGACGGAAAGCCGTCCCCCAGTCGTACGCCAGCAAGAAACTATGCAGGGCAGAGCAGAGGTATGCTATCATGGAGGAGTGCCTTGCTATTGTGTGTGAAAATTTGAACTGTTTCTTCTCAGCGGGGTCGCTTTGTGTTGCGCACTGACCATAAACCTTTATCTTTTTTAGACTCTGCCAAGTTTGTGAACAATAGGGTCATGCGCGCTGGACCATGTACCTTCAGAACTTTGATATGAAGGTTGAATAATTATGTGAAAGACACCGACAATCTGGTTGCAGACTTTTTATGTCGTGTATGATTAAATGAGACCTGTAGACTTTAAACTGGGTGTGTGTTGCCAGTTGATATTTGTTTTAGAGTCATTTGACATTTCTTTTCAATTGTAAAGTTTCTAGAAACTTGGGAAATTTCTTTAAGTGGGGGATTATGTTACAATTTAAAAGGGAGACATAGAGAAGAAGAACTTTCGCGAATAGCAGTAATGACGAGTTGCAAGCCTCCTTTTATTTATTGCTTTTAGATCTCTGTATTTTTGGTCAGTGTAGTGTGTTGTTGATTTACTTAAAACATTTGGAAAGTTAACGTATACATAATTTTTCTTTTTATTATCGGGTCGATTGATAATGCAGTTGGAACAGTGAGATTATGTTAGAATGTTTATCAGGTTTCCGTAAGTTGCTAGTGCATTACCAAATGGATCTAGTTGCAAAGTGAAACGACTGCAGGCGGAAATCTAAACAAATCTGAAATAAATGTCAGCGAACCGCCCAGAGAAACGTGGACAAACGAGTCACGAGACAACACACAACGCGTTTCGACCTCTTAGGTCTTTCCTTCCTCAGGTGAAATAAAGACGGACAAAATAACGAAAATGCACTTAGCTTTGATCGCTTCAGATTGCTTCTGAGTTCAGCGCCTTCCTTGCGCTGAACTCAGAAGCAATCTGAAGCGATCAAAGCTAAGTGCATTTTCGTTATTTTGTCTGTCTTTATTTCACCTGAGGAAGACCTAAGAGGTCGAAACGCGTTGTGTGTTGTCTCGTGACTCGTTTGTCCACGTTTCTCTGGGCGGTTCGCTGACATTTATTAAGATTCATTACCAAATGCTTAAGAATGTTGTAGAAGATGATCGAATCACATTCACATAAGCTTGTCGCAATTTCATTTGTTTAGCTTAGCAATATGCAGAATATTCTAGAAAAAAAAATGATCGAGCATATTCGAGAATATTCTTTAGATAAAGGATGAGAGCTGTGCGACTGGTAGTGAGAGAGAATGAGAGTGCTTGAAGAGTTCTGGTCATTGTCGAGCACAGATGTGTCGAGTCTTTACTGAGTTTGAGTCTACTCAATGAAAAGCCGCCATTTTATAAAATATTGGCTGCTGCATGTACGACTGAGTTCCTGTACGACTTAAGGTCAGTTGATTGCTGTTTGTTGTTATAATGTTCAACTTTTGTAAATAAGAGGATCCTTTTCGTTTCAACACCGCCTGGTGTATTTTGTCGTCTGCAAGCTGAACACCTACCACAGGATCTACAACGAACTCTTCCAAGCTACTGCACTTACTTGTACATGTTCACTCACCTTGTACTGAGAAAGTCGGCGGTCTCGCGTGCAACACGTAGATTTGCTCTTTCACAAGTGCTTTTTTTTTGTTGTTGTTGTTGTTGTTGTGTGTGTGTGTGTGTGTGTGTGTGTGTGTGTGTGCGCGCGCGCGCGCGCGCGTGAGCTGTGTGAGCTATAAATCATTTCATTTCTCTCCACCTCATTACTAAAATTTATAGTAGTGGTGATGGTAGTAGTAGCAGTTGTAGTAGAAGTAGTAGTTGTGGTGGTAGTGTGATGGTAGTAATAGTAGTAGTATTGTTGTTGCAGTTGTTGTTATCACATCATTTCTTCATTCATTCTATGTGATAAGATTCATTCCTTTTGTATTTCCTAATTTCTAATGCATTTGTAGATCTCTTAGATTCTTGCTATCTTTCCTATTCTCTATATCTTCATTCTTAACATAATCATTTTGTTATTATGAGGATATATTATTATGAAAATTTGGATATTTTCTAGATTTTATCTTACTATTTTTCCCATTTTATACATGATTAATCCTCCTCCTCCTCCTCCCCCTGCTACTACTACTACTACTACTACTACTACTACTACTACTACTACTACTACTACTACTACTACTACTACTACTACTACTACTACTGCTAAGCTACTACTACTACCACTACTGCTAAGTTCTTTCTCCTCCTCTTTTTTTCCTATCATTATCATTACTATTACTAGTATTACTATTATGATTATTGTAAGTATATCATTATCATATACTATAATATCATCACCATCCTTATCATTGTTATTATTATGATTATTTATATCATCATCATCATCATCATCATCGTCATCATCATCTTCATTATCATTTTAATTTGTACATTCTCCCCTTCTACTTCCTCGGTTGCATTTCGTACTTTAATTTGTTTAATCTAACCAAGACCAAAGTTTGCTCTAGATCGAAGAGATAGGTGACTGCCTGTTCGTCCTATGTTTTCGTGTTGTTTGTACCGCCTGAAGAAGGTCCAATAGGTCGAAACGCGTTATGTTTGCTTCGTTATTTGTTTAATACTTCGACTGGTGGCCAAGTAATTCTGCTTTTACTTTTGTTTCCATTTCGGCCCGCAGTCACTGCACTTTGAAGCCTTTGCCCATTGGTTTATGATGCAGGAAGTCTTTTTGCCTGAAATTCTAGGCACAGTCCCTGTGCCACTCGGTTACTCAAAATTAGAGCATTACGCCCATCTTGTTCCCTCTGAACTCTGTGAGGGGTCATACGGGTGCCACACTTGAGAACTGTTATTTCCCTGTCCTCTTTCACCACAATCGCTGTGCTCCAAGCTTGTTGGCGCTCCACAGACTGTTTTAACACAGTTGTGTGCTAGAAGCATTCTTTCTCACGATCATTGATCCTGCATTCAGCTGGATCAGTTCTGTCACCGTGTGTGGTCTGGCTACTCCAGTTCCAACCTGTTTGCCTTTGTTGTGCAGTAAATAACAAACAGGTAGGGTAAATTTGTCTCCAATGATGGGGTATTTATACGCCCGTGCATTCCCTCTATCTCTCCTGTTCCCCATCTCCCTGCCTCAGCCCTGTTTAGTCATTTTCGTAGTGACTGGTGATTTGCTGTCTACGCTTGCTTTTTCCATTGCTGCACGCACGAAAAATTGATGTTCTTTCTTTTTTTCTTTCTCGCCTAAAGAAGACCAGCAGGTCGAAGCTCATTACTTCATT
Organism: Conus betulinus; assembly: GCA_016801955.1. Lineage (NCBI taxonomy): Eukaryota > Metazoa > Mollusca > Gastropoda > Neogastropoda > Conidae > Conus > Conus betulinus. The sequence continues at coordinate 38,864 of JADBJO010006855.1, forward strand.
GCTTTTTTGCGTTCATTTGGTGGCTCAACATTTGCTTTCATGCCTCGCCTGAGTGGGGGCGTGCGTGCTGGCGTGTGTGTGCGAGTGTGTGTGTGTGTGTGTGTGTGTGTGTGTGTGTGTGTGTGTGTGTGTGTGTGTGTGTGTGTGTATGCAGACATTTAACATTAGTTCAAAACAGTATTAGAACGTAGTCATATTTAAATCTCTGCAGTTTTGCTGTCAGTGGTAAATGTATTTGCTGGTCTGGAAGTGAGGCGTTAACTGGATCTGTTCTTGAAATAACACCTTTTGATGCTCAACACATTCTCACGAATTGCCAAAAATACATATATAAATGTCATCACTCCTTGTCGTGTTGATTTCTTCATATGATGTGAAATCACGTTTATATTTCAGAAGGTGGCGATGTTGTCAGGTCGATGATGAAAACCTATCAATTGATACTCATTATTTTAGGTATCGCAGAGTCCTGAGATGATCCTTGTCATCCCATGAAACTGTTGAACAGGAATTTTCAATTTTTCTTCTCAAAATCAGGATGCATACAGACTGAGAGCTACAGCCCGGACACCTACAACAGCTATTTACTGGCAGACAAGGTATTCCTTATAATCCCGGACAATCAATCCGTTTTAGTGAGTTTCCGTCACATGAACATCGACTGTTATGAAAATACAGTGTCTTTAACTGTGTCTACAAGGGAACAAGAAAAAACAACCCTGGACTCGTTGTTTAACATTACCTCCCTTGCCAGAAGTATTCAGTGGTGTGCAGAAGATAGGCCTTATTGTACAGACGAAAGGATGGAAACGTACTTGTCCTTGGTCTGGCGTGGGATTTTTCGGATGATTTACAGTTTGTTGAAGGTCAGACCTCTCTCTCTCTCTCTCTCTCTCTCTCTCTCTCTCTCTCTGCGTCCCACAAGGCTCTATCCTGGGTCCCTTACTGTTCACAATTTACATCAATGATCTACCACTCCATATCACATCCGCATGTGAACTCTTTGCAGATGATACAACAATACACACAAATCATTCTGATGTTACTGTTCTTGCACAAACTTTACAAGAAAGTGCGAATGACCTCGTAAAATGGACTGAACTAAATCACATGTCGCTTCACCCTCAAAAAACTAAATCCATGCTTATCACAACCAGGCAAAAAAGACAAAATCTCACTATTAAGTTTCCTCCTGTACATCTGAAAGATGAACCTGTTGAACAGGTAACATGCCTCAAAGTGCTAGGAATAACAATTGATAACAACATTAGTTGGCAAGCTCACATAAACTCACTGTGCAAAAAAGTTTCACAGAAAGTTTATCAACTCTCCAAAATCAAACGCTTCCTCGACCTGCATTCACGCAAGCTCTTTTTTCAGTCTCATATTCAATCACACATAGACTATGGATCTACTCTATGGGACTGTGCTAGCGCTAACACCCTCAAACCATTACTAAGCCTACACAAGCGAGCGCTCAAATTAGTCCTCTAAAAAACCAGTAGTCTTCTGGACTCGGACTATAAAAAGATTCAGGTTCTCCCTTAAGTCTGAGATTAGAATACAACAAAGGGATAGTAATGCACAGGATTGTGTCTGGGAAGGCACCCACCACATTAGTTCACAGATTCTCGATAAATTCCTCAAGAACTCTACCTAAACTTCATGTCCCTGTTCCTAGAATTGACTTATTCAAATCCAGTTTAACATATTCAGGGATCCTGTCAATGGAACTCGCTCCCTGAATCAACCAAACAACACCAATGCATATCAACCTTCAAACACCATTATTTCAACCATCTCATCTGCCAGTATTTGCATACTCCGCCATAAATCCACCACCAACCACCACCCCCCTCTTTACCTTATGTATGAACCTGTCTATTAGAAAGTGTTGTGTATTTGAAATGCACATCTTCTGTTTAGTAAGTATGTCTTATGTGTGTGTGTGTGTGTGTGTGTGTGTGTGTGTGTGTGTGTGTGTGTGTGTGTGTGTGTGTGTGTGTGTGTGTGTGTGTGTGTGTGTGTGTGTGTGTGTGTGTGTGTTTCATACTCTGTTGCCCTCTTGTCATTATGCTTTTATTCTCATCTCATCTCTCTCTCTCTCTCTCTCTCTCTCTCTCTCTCTCTCTCTCTCTCTCTCTCTCTCTCTCTCTCTCTCTCTCTCTCTCTCTCTCTCTCATGATTCTCCTGTAATGACTGGATATATTATCTAGATGACATCCCCCACCCCCTACTCGTGGTGACTGGGCTATCATTATGCATCCGCCCCCCTCCATTTTATTTTTATTTTCTTTTTTCCTGGTGCTTCAAAATCGATTGTCTTACATCTCCTTGTTGTTTTTTGATTGGTAGATTGTTCTAAACATGCTCTTTCCCCCCACCTGCTCTCTCGCCTCTCTCTCTCCCTATCGTCGTTCCCTGCACTCCTTTCGCTCTCTCTCTCTCTCTCTCTCTCTCTCTCTCTCTCTCTCTCTCTCTCTCTCTCTCTCTCTCTCTCTCTCTCTCTCTCTCTCTCTCTCTCTCTCTCTCTTGCACACAAGTGCCTTCAAGTACATGCTCTCCTGGTTCTCATCTTCTTATAATGATTTTGCTCATAATATGATATGTATTGTTTCATCATTTTAGTCAGCTCTTTCGTGTGTTATATTGCACATGTTATTAATGTGTTTGTCTTTAACATGATCTTCCATGAGTGGTTTCCGTTTCATGTATTCATTGTTTTTTTTTTTTTTTTTTTCTTTCTTTCGTTCTTTTTCTCCCTCCAAACTCCATGTCATTTTGCTAAATACCTTCTACGCATTTTCATGCTATATGAAACAAATGATATATATGTGTGCCTTTTTTTTTTCTCTCTCTCTCTCTCTCTCTCTCTCTCTCTCTCTCTCTCTCTCTCTCTCTCTCTGTCTGTCTGTCTGTCTGTCTGTCTGTCTGTCTGTCTGTCTGTCTCTCTCTCTCTCTCTCTCTCTCTCTCTCTCTCTCTCTCTCTCTCTCTCTCTCTCTCTCTCTCTGCGAACGTGCGTGGGTGTGTTCCAAATTATGTACATACTTTGTCAAATTCATTTTACCGTCTGATTTTATACATACTAATTGTTGTACGTTTTAGTACATTTCCATTTCAAATTATCACATGTTATGCTTAATTACTACCTTCCGTTTCTGTTGTTCCCTTTCTTCCTCTCTCCTCTCCTCTCTCTCTCTCTCTCTCTCTCTCTCTCTCTCTCTCTCTCTCTCCTCTCCTCCCCCCCCCCCCCCCCCCCCCCCCCCCCCCAATTCCATCTCACGTTGCTAAATACCTTCTACGTATTTTCATGTCTTACGAAAAATGATTACATGTTGTGACTTGCTCTCTCTCTCTCTCTCTCTCTCTCTCTCTCTCTCTCTCTCTCTCTCTCTCTCTCTCTCTCTCTCTCTCTCTCTCTCGTGCGTGCGTGCGTGCGTGCTTGTATGTGTGTGTTCAAAATTAGGTACGTACTTTGTCATTTCATTTTACTGTCTGCTGTTATACATGCTAATTTTTGTATGTTGGGGTACATTTATAGATATTTCCCAAGCTCAGCCCACCTCCCACCCCCACTCTCTCCCCCTTCGTTATTGTATTTTCATTTTTATTAATTTTATTTTTATTTGTTATTGTTTTATTGTTTATTATGTTATTATTTTTTTTTTTTTTATGTTAATTTCTCTTTTATTTTCACTTGATGTTCCATTATGATTGCATGACCGCCTTGTTTGCTTTATCTCATTTCACTGCATGTTGTAGTCCCTACTCAGGGCGAGGACTGGATGTACTGCCTCCCACGTGTTTGAAGTATTATTAATTTTTCTCGATTATGAAAGAAAGAGGCTTATATTTCACATTCTAACTTTGTTAAAAGGAATGTCATAGTATATTCATGCACTCCTATGTGCCTTTACTATAAGCTGTTCTCACTCGCATAAATACGGTTGTTTCTAATCAAATATGATTTATTTTAATTGAGGTTGTGCACAACGTGTGTGTTTTAGGTAGGTTATTCTTTATCCAATTTCTCTTTGTATAACGTATCTCAGTGTACGAAATAACGGTTTTCATCCAGTGGATTCTTCACATATCTGGTGCTGGAAAGTCTTATTTACCATCACTTTTTTCACTGTATAATATGGGTACTAAATGCAATTCGTGCCCTTTCTTTACTTCTACACAATTGCATCATGTCCACATGCAGTTTTAACTTCTTTCAAAGAAATAGAAATAGAAGGAAAGAAACAATGGCCGTACCCAATTGAAAATAATGATTTACTTGTGGAGACAATGACCATGATATATTTTAAACGTTAGTCAACACCTTTGCTTATTCTCCAATTTTAAGAATACCCACCCACCCCCCTCTTAGATTTAATTGCCTGACAGAATATCTGTGTAGGAGGTTGTCGATCTTATCATCCCATACCAACCAGAATTCACACTTCTGTATATCCTTGATAATAATCGCCTGTGGAATTGAAAGTAGCATATACAAATAAATAATCTTTGAAACGATGATTTATTTACAGATTCTACTCTGGGAAAGGTGTTATTGTTCTTCATACGCATACTTTCGCTCTGTATTTCTTTCAATTCCAAAGAGTTTGTTTCCCCATCTTCTTTCATGTATGACAAATCATTAGAAAAGCATGGATGTGGTATATCAAACCCGTACATATTCAATTTTATTTCATCACAACTCATTTGTGTTTATCTTGTTTTTTTTCTTACTACCAAGCCTAAGGTCAAAGACTTTGTTCATGAATTAATGCAAGTCTGAAATAGCTTCCAGTTAATTATCTAAAACGACTTATCATATGAAAGTATTTCTCCCTCCTAAGCAAAGGTGTTGTTGTCAGCAAAGTTATATATTTAACATTCTGTGCCTGCGATTTCATAATTCTAATATCAATATCAGGAAGCGTTATGGGCAGTAATGGCAAGACTGACCATCGGGCAAAAAGTTAATCCACACCGTCCAGAAACTGTGGTCTAAGGCTACCAGAGCAGTGTGCTGTTGAATAGTGATTCCACTCTTCAGTTGGAGTTCGTCAGGGCTGCTTCTATCGCCTACACTTTTCAACACGTTCCGGGAGTGCATTATGACTGATACTCTTGAAATCCATGTAAACGCAAGCACGGGTGGAAGAACACCTTTGAACCTTAATTTTACCGACGGTATCGATGGTCTGGCAGTCGGTGAACAAGAACTCGTCAAGCTTTTTCAAAGACTGGGTGGACACTAACAAGATATGGTATGGGGATTAGCGCTAGGAGACGAATTGATGGCAAATCATAACGCATCCGTCAAAACCAATATAACTGTCCATGGACAGCAGCAGCTAGAAACCGTTCAACATTTCTCTTACAGGAATCTCTCATTAGCATTGAGCACCCGAACCACAAATCCTGTCAAAGGCAGCAAAGACAACATCGGCACTGTCCTGTCTAAAACATATACGGAAGAACTACAGCATCTCCATGAAACTCATGATCGGGTTCCTGCTGCACTGGTATATTTCATCTTCCGAAGGAGAAAAAAACTTTGATTAAATTAAATTTGGAACATTAAGGAAATACAAAAGGTTTTTAATGGAACTTCAAATTTTAGTAACAGGATGTGTGTGTGTGTGTGTGTGTGTGTGTGTGTGTGTGTGTGTGTGTGTGTGTGTGTGTGTGTGTGTGTGCATGCGAGTGTGTGTGCGGTCGCGCATGTGTGTGCGTGCGTGTGCGCGTGTGTGTGTGTGTGTGTGTGTGTGTGTGTGTGTGTGTGTGTGTGTGTGTGTGTGTGACATTGTTCCCGCACAGCAATCTTCCATACCCCAGAAGCTGTCTGACAACCAGTGGAACTGCTCCACCCCAACCTGGACTGATCTTCAGCCTCATCTGTCCTGCAACCTGATTGCTGAATGTGATTCCGCTCAGGACGAGGCCCTGTGCCATCATGAGCCGTGTGCCCGTGGTGGATTTTATGTGGAGGGTCGCTGTTACTTGCTGGGTCAGCCAACAGAGGCATTGACCTACTACCAGGCCAGGCAAAAATGCGTGGGGCGCGGGGGTTACCTGGCCAGTTTTAACACCAAGTCAGAAATGGACGCGGTGATGAGGTGGTGTGGTGGAACCGTCGTAGTCGTGATGTATTTGTCGGGTTGGCTGCGACCACTGTTAATTCTCACATCATGTAAGATTCTCGATTTGTGTTTACGTCATGTGTGATCCGTCTGTAATATGGAGTTTTTGTCACCGCACCCCCCCCCCCCCCCCCACCTCCCCTTCCCTCCCTCTCCTTCCCACCTTCCACTTTCCTCGCCATTCCTGGGAACCCCATACCCCTCTCCCGGCTACTTTTATTTCTGTCTGTTCGTCCGTATGTCTGTCTGTCTGTCCGTCCGTATGTCTGTCTGTAGGCAGGCTGTTCTACCGTATTCCAGTTGTAACAGTTTTCGCTAGTGGTATCACATCTCGCTGCTGAAACTAGATACAACTGGGCACCTGTTGGTTTACCATAAACAAGGTCATTAGGCAATTGCGTGTCCAAAACTTCATAAAAACTGAACATATGTACCGATTCACAGTGGAGGATGGTCTTGTCTAAATCCCATATTTCTAAACAACAGAGACTCTCAAGACTCAAATGTTTCATTCATAAAAGTCAAAGCCCCTTAGAATGGTGATGTACATTGTGATGGATGTCGCAAATTGACATTGGTATTCTTTATATCATATACATACTTCGCTATGTTATATACATACTTCGCCTCTTGAATGCATTGTATGAAATATATAGCTACTGTTTTAGTGTTTTCATTTGATGATGACATTAACAAGGTTAATTTAAAAAGGCAAGGGTTCTTGAAATACTTCTGTGCGATGAATTGCTCTCTAAGAGATCTTTTAATATTGGACAAACCAAAACAAAATGAATTTCATCCGCTTTTGTATCTTATTCTTCTTCTTCTTTCATTTAATATATTTCGACATAGTGGACACGTCAAATTTCCATTAGATGACTGTCTATAACGAAAGTATGAGTAAAGAGCTCAGAGATATCAAATCTGAACCTAGTCATAATATGTTTTAGATGTCTTTCTATGTTCATTGACATAACAGACAGTTAAACATCGTAACTGACTATACGTTCTATATAATTCTAATCTGTCACTGTGCTGTACATGGTAATTCCAGTCTTGCCAACAGAGAGAGACGGTGGACGGGGGGGGGGGGGGGGGGGGGGGGGGGGGGGAGCTAGAGAGAGAGATATTTGTACGTCTTATTTATCATTACAGCTACCGACGAGCGCTTCAGTGGGATGATCAGACGATTGCATACCAGTCAAGAGTACGTTTTGAACGCGTCTGTCTTTCGTCAACAGGCAAGTAATAGAATCTAAGATCAGTTGTGTGAAGAATGCTAATGACGATGACAACTACAGTTATATGTTGTCACTGTTGCTGATGCCATTATTACTTATCGACTGCTGCGGCTGTTACAACGTAAGATAGTGATAAGCAAAAAAAAAAACAACGCATGTTGCTGATGCAATAATGCTGTTGATATGGTGTTTGTGCTGTTGATGTCTATGATATTTGTGACCATGTTGTTATAATGGCACAGAAAAGAAAGAGTAAACCAAGAAATTAGCGGAAAATTCTTTACAGGTGATAGACCAATGTGACGAATACAAGGTCTTGTGTCTACAGTTCATACTGATTCCGGATCTTCTCTTGTTTTGACCGATAGATAATATCAGCACTAGCACAGTGGAATAGACGGAGGCCAAAAACAACATATGCACAATGAAAAAAAAGTGGCTTGTGTGTCACACCAGGATTCGCTGACTACTGTCACAAAGCAAAGCTGAAGCTGCCCCTGAAATCCATCCCCGTAGAATACAGAGCGGGGAAAAGCAAGGCTGCTATACCTGAGGACTCGTGAGACAACGGTTTGAGATCAATCCAGCTCAAGCGGAAGATTGGCTGACATGGAAAGTTCAGGAGGCAGCGGACGTGGTAAAGCAAACCTCCAGTCAGGGTAAGAACAGGGCGCGCCCCCTACCCACACCCCCACCTCACACACACACACACACACACACACACACACCCACACACACACACACATTATTTTTCAACGAGGTGGAAACCCAAATGCCTCGCTACAAGACACTCCACTCAGGAGTCTTTGCTGCGTCCATAATTGACTGAAATCGAAAAGAATTGACTGTCTTTACGTCAAAAGAATCTTGAGTCTTTACGTCAGCCTCTATAAGGCTTAATATTTGAGGTATACAAATAAGAGCTCACTCGCTCCTTTCACAACATACATAGTCGCACAGAAATGTTGCAGTATAGAACAGTTCATTCGTCTCTCTACTGACTAGTTTTTTCAGTGTTTTCCAAAGACATCATTAGCATGTCGGGCGCCTTTGCCAAAAATGCTCGGTTCTACACCATTGTAGACGTTGGTGAAGTCTTTCACATTGTCCTCTGCTTCCATGGGGTCAAAGCAAACAAGACAAAACTACTTCCCTGTTCTGTCATGGACTCAAGACGGTCACTTGGTTCCCCACAATTAGTTGAAACATGTCTGGCGGCTTCCTCATAGCCAGCGCATGGACAGAGGTGCATGCACCCCGGAAGTCCACAACGTGAGCCATGGGCAGACCAGACCCTATCTAGGAAAAACAGGCTGTTCCCTGTCTGGTGATACATTTTCACCTACTTTTTTTATGTTTTCACCGAGTTAAGAAACCGAGAGACATATGGCCAAAAAGGAAAAGGTTTACAAATGTGTTATTTTTCCTGCAATGTTTTGGTGAACAGATTTTGAAGGAATTTAGAAAGAGTACATAGAAAAAAATGTAACAAACTACTGGGGCCCTTGACGGACTAATGTCTCCCCTGACCCTGCCTGCTGTCAAGGTGGCCATGGATAGTGTGTGTGTGTGTGTGTGTGTGTGTGTGTGTGTGTGTGTGTGTGTGTGTGTGTGTGTGTGTAAGGGTGGCTTGTTGTCGTGAAATGACGTGAAAATAAATGTCTTCCAAACTGTGCAATAGATACGATTTGAATAACTGAATGAATATCACAAAACTGGCCTTGATGAGTCACGCTTCACTTTCATTCCCCTGTGTGTCCATATCCATGAGTGCGTGTTTGTAAACAGACGTAAAGTCAGTGTCATGTGTAACATTTCGGCAACAGTTAAAAAAAAAAAAAAAAAAAAAAAAAAAAAAAAAAAAAAAAAAAAAAATTGAAAGAAACAAGAGGGCAAAAAAATTGCAAACATTGGATTGCTTGATGTTTCTGTAACCTAACGAACAGGCACTATAGTTATCGCACCACCAGTCTGTGGGGCGATGATAAATCAAGAGAACATCTGTGTGCACATCACAAAGCCTTGCACCGAAGGAAGGTTTTACTTCTACTTGTGTGAATTTGATTCTGCCTCGGGCTCCAACAGACCTGACAAACAACGACAAAATCCGAAACGGCAAGAAGAGCAGGAACCAGTCACACTGACAAATATGACTGTTGTGAACCACACACACATTTTTCTCACTCTCTGCCCACCACTCGTTGCCCTGATAACCACTGGATACCAGCCTTTTTAGCTTGTGATCTGCAAAGCGAGTGCTGGGCAGACAATGACGTCAGTTTTCAGCCCTCTGACGAGGCACTTACTACGCTGACGTCATCTTGGTGCGCGGCTCCCAACACGTCAGAGTCGCTGTACTTTCTGTGCTCTAGCAATGAAAGCGCACCTGCCTTTTACGTTGGTTTGTGATTACAGTGCAGACTGTTTTGACGGGAGTGATGAGAATTTTTGTGTCCACCCGCCGTGTCCATTCGAGAAAAACGCTACCTTGTGGTGACAGTGGTCAGGTAAGGATCAGGAGGGCTACGCTGGACTTGAAAGAGTTATTTCCCATAACAGGGATAAATCTCTTCATTCAGGAGAGGGGAAGGGGGGGGAGAGAGAAGTAGGTGCATTATTACTCGCTTTTATAGGCGCATTATAACCTTTCATATGTCAGTTCTTTTCATGCTGCTTTTTCCTTTTCTTCGCATGTACATTTTCAAGACGTTAATAACTTTAACCCCGAGTTTTCACAGTGTCTGTCTTCTGGGATGATCGGGCTGCTTCAAAAAACTAACCTTACTCTCAGGATTACAACACAGGCATGTATTTCTGAGAACATCAGCCTTAAATGGAACATGGATCAAATCAAACTATATATATATATATATATATATATATATATATATAGATATATATATATATCACAAATACCACTAAAATGCCTAATAGAATTCTTAAAATGCTCGACCCTTGGGGAGCAACATCTGTTAAAAACAGAATGGTAAAAGGAAGTTTTTAAATCGACAGGTCTGTTTCGAGCCCTGGCTCTCCTCAGGATGGTTTTGGGTTGTCTACTACCGGTGTTATATGGCCCAATGTCACTGTTTACACGTGCGGATTGGCTGCACGTGTTGTTCGATTTTCAGGTTGTTTACAGTTCATGGTGCGTTTGCACTCAATGGCATAAACAAGAGATTATCTAATCTGTCACATAATGAAAGAGTATTCAACAACGCAGCAGCAGAATACCAAGAGGCATTGCAAAAAAGTGGTTACAGCTACAAACTACAATACAACCCAGATAACAACATGAACAAAAAAAAACAGGAAAAGCACAAAAAAAAATCACATGGTACAGCCCTCCATATGATGGACGAGTAAAAACAAACGTAGGGAAAGAATTCTTCAAAATGTTGACAGCATCCTTCCCAAAAGAACACAAATTGTCCAAAATATTCAACAAGAACACCATCAAACTATCATATTCATGCATGCCTAACCTTAAAATATAATTGATTCATCAAACAAAATGAAAAGCAACACAGCAAAGAAGGGTGAAGAAAGGAAATCCTGCAATTGTACTAAAAAAAGAACAGTGTCCCTTAAGCAACAAATGCCTCTATAACAACATTGTATACCAATCAACTGTGACATCAGAAAATGAAAAAGAAACATACGTAGGGATCACTGAAAATCACTTCAAAACCAGGTACACAAACCATAAAGTCATTCAACAAAGAAAAATACAAAAACCAAACAGAACTGAGCAAATATATTTGGAGACTTAAAGACAAAAAAATCAACTATAACATATCCTGGAAAATCATAAAAAGGGCATCACCATATAACAACATTTCTAAAAGATGCAACCTATGTTAACAGAAAAATGGTTAATACTATGCAAACCACACTTAGCAACCCTAAATACTAAAGTAGAAATAGTAAACAACTGCAGGCACAAATGGAAATCGTTGTCAGCAAAACGCACCCTGAACTGTAAACAACCTGAAAACCGAACAACACGTGCAGCCAATCCGCACATGTAAACAGTGACATTGGGCCATATAACACCGGCAGTAGACAACCCAAAACCATCCTGAGGAGAGCCAGCGTTCGAAACATACCCTGTCGATTTTAAAACCTCCTTTTACCATTCTGTTTTTAACGCAACAGCACAACAACACAACAACAAATATATATTTATATATATTTTTATGTATTTTTCATAATTTCTTTCTTCCTTTCTCTGATTACAATTCACAACTCTTATATATATTGAGGCCTACAGCAAGGGATGGCATGGGATCTGAAGAGAGGAGAATACCTCGAAACAATTTGTAATCCCGGGTTTTAAGTTTTTACTTTTATCATCATTTATATATATATATATATATAGAGAGAGAGAGAGAGAGAGAGAGAGAGAGAGACTTGCACACATATATATATATATATATATATATGTGTGTGTGTGTGTGTGTGTGTGTGTGTGTGTGCAAGTCTCTCTCTCTCTCTCTCTCTCTCTCTCTCTCTCTCTCTCTCTCTCTCTCTCTATATATATATATATATATATATATATATATATATATATATATATATATAAATGATGATAAAAGTAAAACTTAAAACCCGGGATTACAAATTGTTTCGAGGTATTCTCCTCTCTTCAGATCCCTATGACAAAAATTTCCTTTTATGCCTGCAACTGTCTGTCATTTCAACTCTTGTGTTTAGTGTTGCCATACCGGGCTTACACAAGATTATCCCATTTTCTGTTGTGCATAAGCTGCATCTCTTGGTGCTGTTGTTATACGCTGCTGCTCTTCTGACTATTTTCCATGTTATATTAAAGTCTATATTTGCTGTCTTAAGATACCATACGTGTTTACTTAATTCCGTTTGGTTTCTGTATTTTTCATATTTGAACGATTGCTTATGGTTGGCATACCTAGTTTTGAATTTATTTTCAGTAATCCCTATATATGTCTCTTTACTATTATCTGTTGTCACAGTAGCTTGGTATACAATGTTGTCAGAGAGGCACTGATTGTTCAGAGGGCATTGCTCCTTGGTAGCGCAATTGCAAGTTTTCCGTTTGTCACCCTCATTCTTAGCATTGGTTTTTTTCCTTCTGTTAGATGTGTCAATTATTTTCTTAAAGTTTGGCATACATGAGTAAGATAGTTTGATAGTGTTCCTATTGAATATTTTAAAGAGTTTGTGATCTTT
>JADBJO010006855.1:56831-61831 GCA_016801955.1 Conus betulinus
TGCCTGTGCTTTGAGGTGTCAGATGTTCTTCTTGTTATGTGTGTCTAATTATTAGTTTTGCCAAGGAAGTTATATTCTCACCCCAGTCAACTGCTTAATCGCTTTGTATGACAGCAACAATAGCGTTGCAGTGACATTCGTTTAGATACCGTGAAGACGAGAGGGTATACCGAAATGATAGACTTGGAGCTGTGGAGAAACAGAATTGGTGTTTTTGTCAGGTCAGTGAGCAGAGTGCAGAAAGTAAACAAAGTCAGCCATGTAAACGAAAACGAGGCTGTCATAACAGTGGCGGATGTGTTGTGTTCATTCACCGTGTTGCTATTTGGCTCTCTTTCCTGAACTGTCTGTCAGCAAATGCTCAGGTTGTGACTAGTCAAGATGTTTTTCACACACAGTCCTCAGAAGTGTTTGCAAACTACCTTTCAAGCGTGACGACCGTATGTGTGAACGGAGAGTGCAGTGTTGATAGCCCTACACACTGTGCCACACACATGCCGCCAGTGCACAGTCAGGCGCTGGCTTTATTGTGTGTTTTGTATGCCACGTTATCACTGCGTCGTTTGCTGTTATCACACGATATAGAATCGAACCCCGGGCCACTGATCATGATCATGACACGACAAAGAGCGACAAGTTGGCTACCTCTGGCGATTCCACACAACCCACGTGTGACTCACACATCTCAAACGATGCACTGAAACAAATCCTCCACGCTATAGAGAGGCAGGGGCAGCAGCACAGCAGGGAATTCAGCGTGATTCGAGGTGATCTGTCTGCCATCAAGTCTGAGCTGGAAAGAGTGAATGTGAAATGTAACGAAATCAATGAACGTTGCAAATAGGCTGGAAGAAAACAACACCTATCTGTCAAACACTGTCTCCCAGATAAATGATGACGTCACAGAACTGTACTCGGCCACACGTAAAACAAAGAAGAGACACAGGTACTATCGGAGTCTGTTGAAAATTTTCGAACTGAAATCAGTCACATGAATGCTGAAATAGACCGCTTGGAAGAATTTTCCCGCAGGGATAATCTCCGACTGTTTGGGCATCCCTCAACAGGCGCCGAGAGAAAGCTACGATGAGTGTGCTGCAGCTGTTGTGCATGTACTGAATAGCGTTGATGGCCCAAAGAAATGGTCTGAAGACGATATTGTCAGAGCCCATCGGATAGGACAAGGTGATCCCAAACCCATGATCATCAAAACTCAGAAACTGGAGGGACAAGATGGAACTGTTGAAGAATAAAGACTGTCGTGATCAGCTGCAGGCCCAAGGTGTCCGGATCGCAAACGATCTTACCAGACGTCAGGTGGCCATGGTTTCACAGGCAAAAAGGGATGGACTCTCTGCTTATTTTGTGCGAGGTGTAATGACGATCGGGCCCAAACGATCTTTCAGAAACGATCAGGCACCAGGCACGGATCGGGCACGGATGACAGACCCACACCCGCACGACACCCCACACGGACCGATGAAAGGAAACACAAGGGGCAGAGAGGGGCAACACGCCAACAACGCCAGTGACACATCAACAAACTCCCGCTATTATTAGCAGTGGGGAAAACTCGCGTCATGTGACCCCGGACAACACCCACCCAGCCAGTTCTTCTCACAGCAAAAGGGGAAGGACAGAGGGGGAGATTGGTGGGATGAACTCGACCTCGGCTTCGCGTGGTGAGGGACAGCACAGGCGTGGTGGAAGAGGGGGAAATAGAGGGAGGGGGGCAACACGTGCAGCCCGTAGTAGTAAAGACAGACAGCAGACAGAGTTGAAAGGTTACCTGTCAGTGAACGCTCACACATTTCTGCGGCCACTGGTAGTGACAGCGACGATAGGCGAGCGTTGCGATCTGGGTCACGCTCCAGTGACAAATAGGACAAGCATGATCAACCGGCAACGCGATTATCGTTTTTGTGTGTTAAACATCGAGGGCCTTTTGAGTAAAATTAATGATTTATCTTTTATTAATTATGTTCGTGAATTTGATATCGTGTGCTTGACTGAGACTTTGTTTGGTACATATGATTTCTGTAATATGTTTCAAGATCATGCAAAATATGATGCGCCTGCAACGAAACTATCTGCACATGGAAGAAATTCAGGTGGAGTTTGGTGCTGGTAAAAAAAAATGCATTTCTCAGTTTGTTATACAAGTTAGAGTAAAGTGCGATAATTTGATTGTTTTGAAATTGGATAAATGTTTTATTTGATATGGAAAAAGATGTGTTTTATTCATTGCTGGTTATGTCCCCCCTGAAGGTAGTCCTTATTATAATAACTTTGAAATGAAAAATGGCATTCTTATTTTTGAAGAACACCTGTCAGACTTGCTCGAAAAGGAAGATATGTATGTTATTTTCTGTGGCGATCTTAATTCTAGGACAGGATGTGAACAACCGAAAATTGAAAATATGACTGATTATTTACACCCTAATGAAAACCTGGATGGTGATGAAGAAGAAAAAAAGTTCCTACGATGTTCTAAAGATAAAAAAACTATTAATGAATTTGGTAAATCACTGTTGGACTTTTGTTTCATGTCTGGTTTAATAATATTAAATGGTTGCTGTCCAGGGGATTCACATGGCGATTTTACATATATTTCACCGCACGGAAGCAGTACCATTGATTATTTTATTGTGTCTGAGGAACTACATGGTTACTGTGACATGCTTATTAATGAACAATTGTATTCTTGGCACTTGCCTGTTGAAATGCGATGGGAGAAAGGAGAGAGTGTTGTGGAAAGAGAGACACACAGTGCGTGGCGAGGAAAAAGTTGTGTGGTGTGAGGAAAATGCACAGATATATATAGGAGGAACTGGAATCTAATACGTTTAAAGAGAGCATGGAACGAGCAAACAATCTTTTAGATTTTGATGTAAATGAATGTGTTAATCTTTTTTCGAATGCGTTATATGGAGCTGCTGCGTGTATGGTTCGTGTGGTTGGGGGAGGTATACAAAAAAGTTAATGATTGGTTTGATTGGAATTGTGAAAGAATGAAAAAAAAAAACAAGTCAAGGGCCTCCTCAGAAGTTATAGACGCTCTAAAACAAACCTTATTGAACGAAGACAAAGTTACGTAAAGGCTAGAACAGATTATAATAAATTTAAAAAAAATAAAAAAGAAGAAATTTGATTTTGATAGATTAGAAAAACTGAAAGCATCTGTTAACAACCCAAAATTGTTTTGGTCAACAATAAGATCAATAAGCAAAAAAAAAAAACTTTATCTACAATCAAAATATCGGTTGAACAGTGGCACGATCATTTTCAGAATGTTTTTAACTCATTTGATAATTCTGATTCTCAGGACATAATTGATGTAGAGGACGAATATTCTCAAGAACCTTTATTTAATGATCCAATAACTACAAGAGAGGTAAAGGACAGTATTAAAAGTTTAAAACGTGGTAAAAGCGCAGGCCCAGACCGTATAATCAGTGAGATGTTGAAAAATTCTAATAATCTGATAACAGATTTCTTGTCAATTTTGTTTAACAGACTCTTCCATAGTGGAATTTTCCCAACTGAGTGGTCAAAATCAATAATCGTACCTTTGTTTAAAAAGGGAAACATAAATATTCCAGATAATTATAGAGGGGTATCGTTATCAAGTGTACTGGGTAAAAATTTATACTAACATCTTGAATAAAAGATTAACGCAATGGGCAGAGAGGGAGGAAAAAAATTATTGAACAACAAGCAGGTTTCAGAAGGGATTATAGTACAATCGATCATATTTTCACATTGTATTCAGTAGTCCAGCGTTATCTTTCAAGAAATTCAAAACTGTATGTAGCATTTGTTGATTTTCGTAAGGCGTTTGATTCCGTCAATAGAAATATATTATGGAATATATTAAGAAAATCTGGTGTTGACGGTAAATTGTACAAGGCTTTAAGAGGAATATATGATACAGTTTTGGCTTGTGTTCGCGACAAATGTCTGTATTCCAAATATTTCTCTTGTCCAAGAGGTGTAAAACAAGGCTGCATATTAAGTCCACAATTATTCTCTTTTTTTATCAATGAACTTGCTATAGAGTTGTCTAAACGTGGAAGACATGGCATACAGCTACTTCCAGGAGCAGTTGAAATATTCTTATTACTATTCGCCGATGATGTTTTTTGTTTTCAGATACTCCAATAGGACTCCAAAACCAACTTAATGTCCTCAAATCTGAAGCAGATCGATTGCAATTAACAGTAAATTTAGACAAAACTAACATAATCGTTTTCCGCAAAGGAGGGTATCTATCTGCAAACGAAGTATGGTGGTACGGTAAAGATGAGGTCAGAGTTACAAACCAATATAAATACTTGGGCATGATTTTCACCACAAAATTAAGTTTGACAGCAGGATGGTCAGAAACAGCCCGGAAAGGGAAAAAAGGGGTAATTGAAATTCTTCGTGCTTTGAGAAGACTTGGATCCACTGATATTATTTTGTTTTGGAAATTATTTGATTCTCAGATTGAACCGATGCTGATGTATGGCGCTGAAATTTGGGGATTAAAGGAAAACAAACATATGGAAAATGTTCATTTATGCCATTAAGAGAGATGTTTAAACATACCTTTACATTCTTCAAACAAAATGTCGTACGGTGAATCAGGTAGATACCCGTTACTTATAAGAACCTATGTTAAATGTCTGAGATACTGGCTAAAAACTAACCCGGTTACCAGTAACTCGTATATGTAAACAGGCGTATGAAATGCTCCTAGACAACATGAAACAGGACATCATAATTGGGCATCAGATATCAAAAGAGCATAACCGAAAATGGATTTGGCATAATTTGGTTGATGCAAGGGTGGAAAATGAAAAACTATTTTTGTATGAATTTAAACAGCGACTCATTGATTGTTATCAACAAAACTGGCTCACTCACATATAACAGGAAATAGTAAATACGCCTGGTATAATTCATTTAAAGATTTCTTTCAGCCTGAAAAATACCTAAACATTATAACAAATAAATGG
>JADBJO010006855.1:69331-74331 GCA_016801955.1 Conus betulinus
TTTGGCAAGTTGAAAAACAAGTCTTTGAAGCGAGCATTAAGGTGATTGGTAAGGAATCGATATAGCACTGGTTCCAGCGGCAAAATCTGTGGCACCCTGACTCTCTACAGTGTGTCTGGCAAATCTTGGAGAGTTCATTGAGGGAAGGGAGCGACGTGGCCGAGCGACAGCACAACGGGGCCGGGAAAACAGGCGGATATTTAGATTTGAACAGTTGAACGCCCACGATTACAGGGTAAATGAGAGAGAGAGAGAGAGAGAGAGAGAGAGAGAGAGAGAGAGAGAGAGAGAGAGAGAGAGAGAGACAGAGAGAGAGAGACAGACAGACAGACAGACAGACAGACAGACCCCAGACTTCAGATTTTTATTCAGTAAGGCCATTGGCCCATTTGAAGGGGAATGAGAGCACAATCATTCACATTAAATGTATGAAACTAATGATTTATCAGGAAAACAACAACAGCAACAACAACAAAACAATAACACAACAGACTATCTAAGACGTCATTATTTCTCTGATCTTAAACGCCTTAAATAGAAACATACCTAAATTCCTAATAACCTTATAACTGTTAGAGCTAAGTAGTAACTGTAAGCGAAACATACATGGGCGCCTATGATATTTCTGTGTAATAATTTTTTTGACGAATATCTTCTAAACCTGGACAAAAGAACATAAAATATATTTCATTTTCCTCACCTTGCATACACAATGGATATACCAAGTCATTTTGTCTATGTTGTCTGTAACTTAAGTAATGAGTCCTTGTGTCAGAAACACCGACTTTGAATTTAGCAATGGATCTTTTCAGATGCATATCCAAATCAAATTTCAAATAAGGCTGAGAGTACAACGAAAACTGGAATAATTTCTGTACAAATCATAACGTTTACTAACTTAGTATATGATCGTCCCACTTTTGCCATCTACAGTCAATCAACCTTTGTCTGAAAACATGAACAAACTGGGTTTGATTTCCACACCCTGTGACAGCCAGACATCCCGAAATCCGTGCTTACACAGAAATACACGCACATTTGAAACCCAGTTTGTTTTTTTTTCCCTTTACATCTAATTTGAACAGCATTCCACAAGACTTACGAGGCAATCTATGATGTTCCATGTGTAAAAGCTTTAACCAATACTGAACGCATCTAATAGCTGAACAAATGAACAGTGGATACCTATGGTCTCCCCATACACCAAATCATTAGAAATACGCCTGTCAAAACCTAGAAACCTCTTCAAAGCAAATAAAGGTACTGCCTCGCAATGAACACAGCGCTATCCAAACCCCAAATTTTCAGCCCCATACATCAAAACAGGCTGTATTTGGGAATCAAATATTTTTTTAGAAATAGCTCAAGGGAATTTTATTCAAAGCAATCAATCTTTTCATGGCACATATCAAAACATTCTTTGCCCTACATGCAAGATCTTTACAGGCAAAGGTAAAACTTAGGCGTGTAGAAAAATAGATCCCTAAATATTTATATACATTCAGCACAGGTATAGTGAGTCCGTTACACATCCATCTTTCCCTTTCCCTTGCCGCCAAATAACCTCCCTTTCGAAACACCACGATGTTGCTTTTATTCATGTTTACTTTCAACTCTAATGAAGAGGCAGCCCTGCTCAGATTATTTAGCTGACGCTGTAAGCCAACTATCGTTTCTGAAACTAAAACAGCATCATCTGCTAATAGTAGGATAAACAATTCTAAGACATCTTCTGGAAATCGTCCACCATGAAGGCCATTATTGATAACCTCAATGGTAAGCTCATTAATGAATATAGAAAATAGCACAGGACTACAAACATCATCTTGTTTTACCCCAGCAAAACAGTTAATAATCTGTCAGATTGGAACCACTTCTTACCCTAGTCTTAACAACTTTGTACATGGCTCAATACAGCCAAATAATTTCCCCTTGATACCATTTTTTCAATAATACAGTCCATAAGAGCTTTCTGTGTGATGGAGTCAAAGGCTTTTTCAAAGTCAATAAACGCAACATAAAATTTACGATTCAATGAAAATTGTTTCTGAACAAACGCAAGAAGAGCAAACATATGGTCGATAGTAGAGTAACCCTTTTTAAACCAGCCTGATGCTCCCCCGTGATATTATTACATTCAATCCATTCCTGCAATCTGTTGTTCACAACAGTGCTATACACTTTACAGCTAACATCAACCAAAGAAATACCTCTGTAATTATTAGGGTTATCTACGTCGCCTTCCTTGAATGAGGGCAAGGTTACAGACTCTGTCCAGTTTTCTGGGAAGATGCCCTCATCAAAAATTCTGTTGAAAAGAACTAGTAAAAAGTCAACAACTTGAGGTCCAGCATACTTCAACAATTCACCAATAATAGAATCAGGTCCTGCTGATTTGTTAGTCTTAATTTTCCATGGCAAATAGAATTTCTTGTTTACAAGTGGGACGATTGAAATGCTCGTCTTCTCTCTCATCAGTAACCACAGAAAAAGCTCATCATCACTTATATCATCTTTACCTAACAAACGTTTAAAGTGCTCATACCATGTATCCAGGGAGATATTATTCTTAGTATATTTTCTTTTAAATGAAGCACTTCTTTTTTTTAAATGTTTTCCAAAACTCCTGCTGTGACGGAAGAGATATGATCATGTTATCTAACAATTTTTTATTGAAAATTTTCTTCTTCTGCTTCTGAAGGTTTTTGTATTCTCTTCTTGCAATAACATATTCACTTCTGTCACCATCGTCCAAAGAACGAAGCCATATTCTCAACAATTTTAGCGTTTTTCTTTTCATTACCAAACAATCACTGTCAAACCAATCATCTTTTTTAGCACCGTTTCTTATTAGCACACGTTTTATCACACATTCAGCACTGCTTTTAATGCAATAATTAAACAATTCTAATGCTTTATCTACATCAACATTGATCAGTTCTAAAGCCTCATTTAAATTCTGAGCACATTTCTGCTTTACACAAATTGTCTCTGTAAGTCAAAGCATAATCTTCATTCCATACAAACTTATCGAATACTGTTGCCTCAACATTCTCCATTGATCTATCACTATTTCTTGCTGAAATGTCAATGTGAAATTCAATAGGTAAATGATTGGATTCTATACGTTCCGAAACAAACAAATAACATGAATCACAAAAAGTGGAGAAAAAATATTTAGATACAAGAACATAATCATTAACACTGCTACCGCTGTCTGACACGTATGTATAGCAAGCATGGCGGTCGCCCTGACATACACCATTCAAGATGTACAAATCAAAAGCAACGCAAAGATTTAACAATAACTTACCGTAGTTATTCAACACATTGTCATAAGAACATCGATCTGTGCAAGGTGGCTGGCTTTTTGTTTGCAAACAGGAATCAAAAACATCAGCAGACAAGTCAGGAGAAAAATTTGCCGTCCTGCTGTTTCAGATCGCCACACAATACTATATCAATGTCACCAAGTGAGCACAAGCAGTCAACCAAACATTCTTCCAACATGGAAATACCATTATCAACATTAAAAGAATTATAGAAAGGAGAACCTTCAGGCCGAAAATACGTACAAACCAAAAAATAATATTTTTCAGTGTACCAAAAAACGATTTTTCAATTAAAAAGACGCACACGTTAGAGCTATATCATATGATATGAACGGAACCTATTCTTGTTTTATCAAACAAACAAACGAGTCCGACCTCCAGATCGTCTCCCCTGATGACAGAGTTTTACAGCAGTTTGATAAAGGCTTTATACCCAACAAACTTGTCCATGCTAAATGTTTCAACGAACGTTTCTCCAAAGCATATAAAATAAAAACCACAGGCATAAGAAATAAATGCATTATCAAAAACCTTTGAGAGTAAACCATTCACATTCCAACAAAGAAGTTTGAATACTTTATTATGGCATAAGGCGCATCCAGATCCCGGTTGTCAATATAAATATGATCACTATCAAGTACACCGTTTTCCATACATGCATTAATTTCGCTATCAAGATCATCATCATATTTGGAAAATCATCATTCAAACGGCTATTATTCAAACTGTCATACGAATTCAAGCGCGTACCAGTACCATCGCTCACGCCGTCCAGAACGCTGTCGTCAGAAACACGTGCAAAGCGGCTACTGCCACGCGTGACAGGATCCGGAGCAGCCAATCTTTCCACCGGTGTCAAGTTATCTTTCTCCCTCTTAAATTAACACCTTTATCATCGCAAGAGGACCGGCCAAAACCCTATTTCAACTCTTACGATTCTGACTGCATTCAACAACACTATTGCATTGAAGAAAGCGTCAGCCAAAGAAAACAGTTATTCATACCATCATCTATTCACACCATCATCTTAACAGAGGAACATGTGGAATACAATGAGTCTTTGCTTTTTGACAGAGAGTGCGAGCCTGATTACAATCCATGTCATTTTATAATTCAGCCAGTGACGGAAATCCTAAGAGACGGAGGCGGTACGTGAATAGAATATATCATTACCATGAAAGAGAACAATAAATGCTCATTGTATAACTATGTTATTTTTTTTCGTTGTATACCTATGTTATTTTATTTGCATTGTGTTATATCGTCAAGGAGAGGGGGGAGGAAAACGATATCACTCAGACACATAACTTACCATGTCCCTTTCATCGTTTCTGTGCTGTAAAGAAGCGATATAAAGAGCAAAGTGACGTATCCATTAGTAAGTAAAATTCATACGTTAATGATTTTTTCATAGAGAGAATTGCTCGACACAGAAATCCAAACGCAGTTCCAATTCTCTTTGCGACGACTCTTGATCCCGGACAAAGGGAAGGCGTCATCTGGAAGAACCCAAAGGGAGAGAAGTGTCAGTCAGGCGGCAGTTTTATGGAGTGAACGGCCGTTAAAAATGAATTCTCCAGGGATATGTCACCAGCAGGCGTTATTTGTCACTGTCGTTTGTGAACGTGCTGCCATTGAAACTTGAAAGTATAATGAGTCATTTGACCC
>JADBJO010006855.1:79331-86831 GCA_016801955.1 Conus betulinus
GTGTGTGTGTGTGTGTGTGTGTGTGTAAGGGGGGGGGGGGGGGGGGGGCTTTTCCTAACACCTATGCATAGATGGCAGTCCTAGGCTCACTCGTTGGTTTGCATTCTGAACGACTATGAAAGCGCCACCACCACAAACCAAAGCACAGCGAAGGAAAGGACTTTCTCCCAACAAACCAGCGTCATCGGAACCGCCAGCTCACAGCTGTACTAAGAGAGACACCCAAGACACGAGCCATTTGCTTAGAGTACCTAGTTCTCTCCCTTGTTACCGACAGTAGCCTGGGCAACTGCATCTTTCCTGATGCACCGAAAGTGGAATGAACGCATATCGGTATACAGGAGCAGAAGCGATGGTGTGTGAACGTAGATTCGCTGATTCGCCACTAAGTACATGCGTGTTTCAAGCGTGCGCTCTCGGGTGCACACACACCAAAAGAGTAGAAGGGGGAGCATACCTGTATTTCATACGAAGTCGTTAACCCAGTTCATATGCTACCAGATACAGTGACTCGAATTAAAAGGTTCCTATTATAATCATCATCACTATCATCATAATAAGTATAAGAACTAAGTGACATTATCATTATTATTATTGTTATTATTATTATTATTATCATTATTTTCATCATCATCATCATCATCATCATCATCATCATTACCATCTTCTTTATCCTTATTATCATCATCATCAATATCATTATTTTAATCATTATATTATTATTATTATTATTATCATAATTATACCATGACAGGTTGAAGTCTTGACACATAAACCCTGTTATCAAAGCTGAACCACTTAGTACCAATGACAGAATTACTAGGCTTCTGAGTAAAACACTGTGCTATTATAGCTGACCAAAATTATACTAATGATAATAATAATAATAATGAAAAATGGCATTTTACGAAACCGGCACAGGCCAGTTAAAAACGGACTTCCAGCATCAATTCATAAATGTTTCCTTTAAAACATGTGGCTTCACATTCAATAAACAGTACAGCGTGGCCGGGACTGCGAAATGTTTTTTTTTTTTTCTTTTTTTTTCTATGCTCCCGTGACCATTATCAGACGTATCCTAATTTTTGTGTTTTAAACCCACAGTTTGTGACCTGGGCTCTCAGTATATGTGCCCTGATCGAGAATTAGACAGACCCGACTTCATGGCTGCTAAGCAAGGTGTCTTAAAGAACTGTCTAACACATACTGATGTTCGACATTTCGGCGTCGATTTAGCAATGAGCAGAAGCAGAGGCGCCAATGGGGTTGGTGGGATTGCGTAGCAGAAAGAAGCGATGAGGGAGCAGGAGGAGCATGACGGAGATTGTTCACAGGGCTCTTCAGTTCCGTTCACTGAACTGAATATGAGTACCATTCATTGCTGGAACTTCAGGAGTGGATACTAGTGTTGGTGGTTTAAAGCATGACATGCGCAGTAGTAGTGGTAATAGTAGTAGTAGTAGTAGCAGCAGTAGCAGTGTGGTGGTGGTGATAGTAGTAGTAGTACTAGTAGCAGTAGTAGTAGCAGCAGCAGTAACAGTAGTGGTAGTAGTAGTGGTGGTAGTGGTTATAGTAGTAGTAGTAGTAGTAGTGGTGGTGGTGGTAGTAGTAGTAGTAGTAGTAGTAGTAGTAGTAGTAGTAGTAGTAGTAGTAGTAGTTGTTGTTGTGTGTTGTTGTAGTAGTAATAGTAGTTGCAGTAGTAGTAGTTGTGGTGGTGGTGGCACTAGCGGAAGCCGTAGCCGCTGAAAAAGTAACAGCGGTAGCAGCTGCATTAGTATCACCACCACCACCAGCAGCGGCAGCGGGATCAGTGACGTCAGCAGCAGAGTGTTCATTCTGCGGAGCACGTTTTGCGCTGCCAATGATCTGCCGTCAATCTGGACGACGACTGGTTTTGATCTGGCGGGCGGCAACAGACTGTGCAACGACACGCTCAAACTTTTCCATCCAGTTCTCTTCACGTAACTCAATACACATCTGTTCTGTATTCATTTATTCTATTCTCTTTTTTTTTTTTTCCTTTCAGTCATGCATCTGCTACTGTGTATGAGAATTTCATTCTTTAATCCAATACTGTCAAGACTCCATGTATAGTCACTCTTTTCCTCGTCTCTCATCGTTGAAGCTTTGGCTGGACAATACAGGGGAAAGGGGATTAAGGATTCTACTCTGCAATAATCATAAGAAACTGAAATTTCAGACATGACGTTTATTTGTTCAAACACGCTTCTGTTGACCATATAAGGGCATTTTTCATTTCCTGTTTTTGTTTCAATCATTGTCGTACCGACTGTAAAAAATCAGTATCTTAAAATATAACGTGCGCGTACTTATGATCATGGTACTCTAAACGAAATGCATACATTGCTACCAAACCCATCAAAACTTACACAAATAAACAAAAGTTACACCACACACACAACACACACACGCACGGGCGTGCGCGCATGCACAGACACACACCCCTAACTACTGCTTATACCGATTTAAAGTACGTAGCATTTAAATCAGAAACAAATGACCATGCCACTGGGTATTGGATGTGAGTTTTTCTTTAACATGTTCACCAAATCATATTCCCTTGTAGCTTTTTTGTGAAGATAGTTCACTTTGATTAATTCTGTAAGAAAATAGAACTTTTGGGTAAAAGAAAACATTGATGCCACACATGTATACCGTTACTGTTGAATGTTTGCGACGACTCTCAGGCAAAATATTAAGATTCGGAACTTTCACAGTGAGAGAGGTGGAAATAATCCTGCGACTCGCACATTTCTGCTGCATTTCATAGGCAATTCGTGTAGTCTGCACATTCCGTCCTGGGAAATACTGTGTCACGAGCAGCAGCTGCTCCGCTTCTCCACCCAGCATTAATTGGAAGCACGGTTTACTACTTGCTGAGGTCGTCTTCGGTTCCATACTGACATAAACCAGGACACAAGACATTACACACGGAGCAACAACAGTCTGTTTCCGATCCGAATCATGTTTTCGGGCTGTTGTTCCCCTGATCATTGTGGGCGCACACCACTGCAGTTAACATGATATAGGTATCGTCCCAAAACACCTGTTCCTCTCTCTGGACAATTATCTGTGCTATAGCGCGTCGGCGTGACTGGCTGGTGGACCGCGAGGCGTCCACAGCAGAAAAGGTTTGATGGCCGTCTTCTCCAGTTTACTGGATCCGCTAGCTTTGCTGTTGGTTTGAGAACATGCTTTTATCTGCAGAGTGTCCCGTCGGAACCGGTTAAGTCGTCCGAACGGCGGTAGAACCAGGAGCAGTGGGGAGGATGACAACGTCGAATCCGTTGCTCAATGTGTGTGTGTGTAGTGGTGGGGTGGGGGTGGGGGATGAGGATGGTCAAAAGTCATGGTGAGGTGGAGATGAGGAAGGTCAGAAGTCATGGTGAGGTGGGATGAGGAAGGTCAGAAGTCATGGTGAGGTGGAGATGAGGAAGGTCAGAAGTCATGGTGAGGTGGAGATGAGGATGGTCAGAAGTCATGGTGAGTTGGGGATGAGGATGGTCAGAAGTCATGGTGAGGTGTGGATGAGGATGGTCAGAAGTCATGGTGAGGTGTGGATGAGGATGGTCAGAAGTCATGGTGAGGTGTGGATGAGGATGGTCAGAAGTCATAGTGAGGTAGGGTTGAGGAAGGCCAGAAATCACGGTGAGGTGGGGATGCTATTGGAACAGGAGATCCAGGGTTCGTTGGTTGTATTGTAACTAATAGTCTCCTGTAGTGTGTCCGGCATTTGTTGTCTCGTCTATGACACTGTCAATGACTTTTGTTTACACTGTATTGGTCACATAACCTTTTGTCATGGCACTTTTTTTGCAAATCAGGAAAATGATTTAAGTAATGACCTTATGGATGCCAAACATCGTCCGTTTACAGTAATTCTATTTGCATCATCCTGGTAGGCGTTTTGCAAAATGTGGGATGCATTCGTTTACCTTCTTTGTGGTCTCTGTTAATTGAGTCTGGTGTCGTAGGCGTTGGCATTATCGACATCAGCTATCGGAAAGATGGGGAGACAGAGAACTGAATATATCGGTAAGACAAAGGCCCGGGACCCAGGAAAGGCAAGGGCTGGAATTCTGAGAGGTTGTCCCGGAAGTTCGTGGTAACCAAGGATTTAACTGATAGAGGTGAGATGGCATTCCGGAATATCTCACATCTCAGAAGGCAATCTTGTAGAGACCTCGGACAGAAATTTTGGGGAGGCCTTGGATTCGAAATCTTGCGGGGCATAGAACTGGAATTCTTCGGAGATGTGGAACTGGGATTTGGTGGGGAGGGGGGGGGGGGGGGGGGGGATCCTTGGGCTGGGACTTCAGGGAAGACAAAAGTACTTGGATTTAGGCGAGATGAAGGGTTTGAATTCAGATATGCGAATGGGGGGTGGACCTAACGCTTTGGGAAAGCGTTGGATCAGAATTCTGTGGTGATGGAGATTCTCAAGTGGTGATGGAGATTGTGTGTGTGTGGTGTGTGTGTGTGTGTGTGTGTGTGTGTGTGTGTGTGTGTGTGTGTGTGTGTGTGTGTGTGTGTGTGTGTGTGTGGGGGGGGGGGGGGGGGGGGGGCTGTGATCTGTGGTCACTGGGTTCATCCTGTTGTGGTGACAGGTGATAGGGGGCTATCATAGTGTTATGATTGGGGAAGGGGGCGCGGGGGGGGGGGATATCACATAGGGGAAGTAATGATCTATGGGAAGCTAGTATGCAGTGGCCATTGGGGAATACCAAGTGGGGGTCAGGGGATATCACATAGTGGTGATCTGGGGGCTACCATGCTGTGGTGATTGGGAACTATCATGTAGTGACAGGGAGCTATCATGTGGCGATAGGGAGCTATCATGTGGCGATAGGGAGCTATCATGTGGCGATGAGGAGCTATCATGGGACGATGAGGAGCTATCATGGGGCAATGGGGAGCTATCATGGGGCGATGGGGAGCTATCATGGGGCGATAGGGAGCTATCATGGGGCGATAGGGAGTTACGTGGTGATAAGGAGCTATGCGCGATAGGCGACTACCATCTTGGGGTGATAGAACTATCAAACATTCAGTGACAGGGAGCTATCATGGGCTATCAAACTTCAGTGACCGGGGGCTATCAAACTTCAGTGATAGGGGGGCTATCAAATTTCAGTGACAAGGGGGCTATCAAACTTCAGTGACAAGGGAGCTATCAAACTTCAGTGACGGGGGGCTATCAAACTTCAGTGACAAGGGAGCTATAAAACTTCAGTGACAGGGGGCTATCAAACTTCAGTGACAGGGGGCAATCAAACTTCAGTGACATGGGAGCTATCAAACTTCAGTGACAGGGAGTTATCAAGATTCGGTTACGGGGGGGGGGGGGGGGGGGGGGGGGGGGGGCTACCAAACTTCACTGACAGGGGGCTATCAGACAGGGGCTATCAAACTTCAGTGACAGGGAGTTATCAAGATTCGGTTACAGGGGGGACTATCAAACTTCAGTGACGGGGGGGGGGGGGGGGGGGGGGGGGGGGGGGTTATCAAACTTCAGTGACAGGGAGCTTTCAAACTTCAGTGACATGGAGCTATCAAACTTCAGTGACAGGGATCTTTCAAACTATCGCAGTGAGGACATGGAACTATCAAACTTCAGTGACAGGTGGCTACCAAACTTTCAGTGACAGGCAGCTATCAAACTTTCGTGACAGGCAGCTATCAAACTTCAGTGACAGAGGAGGTATCAAACTTCAGTGACGGGGGGTGGTGGGGCTATCAAACTTTCGGGGCAGCTATCAAACTTCAGTGACATGGGGGGGGGGGGGGGGGGTGGGGGGCTATCAAACTTCAGGGGATGGAACTATCAAACTTCAGTGACAGGGTAGGCTATAACACTTCAGTGAGAGGGCTATGGGGGACAGGCAGCTATCAAACTTCAGTGACAGGGGTGACAGGCTATCAAACAGGCAGCTATCAAACTGACGTGACAGGAGTCTATCAAACTTCAGTGACAGGGGAGGCTATCAAACTTCAGTGACAGGGGGGGGGGGGAGTCTATCAAACTTCAGTAACAGGGGAGGCTATCAAACTTCAGTGACAGGGGAGTCTATCAAACTTCAGTGACAGGGGAGTCTATCAAACTTCAGTGACAGGGGAGGCTATCAAACTTCAGTGACAGGGGAGGCTATCAAACTTCAGTGACAGGGGGGAGGCTATCAAACTTCAGTGACAGGGGAGGCTATCAAACTTCAGTGACAGGGGAGGCTATCAAACTTCAGTGACAGGCAGCTATCAAACTTCAGTGACAGGCAGCTATCAAACTTCGGTGGCGGAGGGGGGGGGGGGGGGGGGGGGGGGGGGGTTGGCATCAAACATCAGTGACAGGGGAGGCTATCAAACTTCAGTCCTCCTCTTCAGACACAGGGCCATCACCTGATGAACGCTTTGGTCCGCCATGCCGTAAAAAAACTGAAGTCTGTCAGTATCTGAAGACTCGCTGGACTCCTCTGCGGACGATCTGGGCCAATACTCCCTTAATGGCGGACCACTGTCAACATCAGACAACGGACGGAGTTCCAGAGACTCGGGCGTAGAGCTCCGAGACGAATGTGAGGAACCATCGGTGGGCAACTCCTGCTCTGCATTTGAAGGGCACTCGGGGCTCTCAAGCGGTGACGAGTTAGCACCAGCACCCTGGGAAGACTGCGGACTACTGCTGTCATTATGAACAGTCCCGATGCTAGAATCCTCAGCAGAGCTGCTTTCAGGGGAACTCCTGTGAGTTGTACTGGTGCTGGCAGGGGAAACCTGAGGCTCATGGCTGTCACCTGACGAAGGCTCGAGGCTCCCCTGCTGCAATAATTCGGGTCTACCATTACTTGAAGACTCGCAGGCATCCCCTGAGGACGAACTGGAGCAAGGATCCGATGATGATGGGGAGCTCTCATCTTGAGACAACCGAGGTCTTTCGGGAGACTGGGACACGCTGCTGCTGGACGAATGTGATCCCGCATCGGAGGTCAACTTCTTGCTGTCACCCGACGGGTGCCGAGTCATGTCAGTCTCCGACGAGCTGGGACTAGAATGCTGGGCAGACTGGGGGTCCTCACTGTTCAGGCCGTCACTCTCAGAACGGGAGCTGCAGTGAGTGAGGCTGGGGGTGGGGGGAGAAAAAAAACTGAGGGCTGTCGCTGCGGAAGTCGTCAGGCCCATCGCCTTCGTAAGGCAACGGAGTTCGGGGTCGGGGAGGCTGAGGGGCGTAGGAGAGAGACCTAGGGGTGTGTAGAACGGAGACTGTGGGTCGTAGGACGGAGACCGAGGGGCGTAGGACGGAGACTGAGGGCTGTAGGACGGAGACTGTGGTGGGTAAGGAGAGCGAGGGGCGGACGGCGGAGACGAAGGGGAGTGCGGCGGAGAATGGCGCGTGTAATCGGGAGACTGAGTAGATTTGAACCTCACACGGCCCCGTGCAGCAGCAGGCTGGACACCAGAGGATGACGGCGAGGCGTGGCGTGAGCA
>JADBJO010006855.1:94331-104331 GCA_016801955.1 Conus betulinus
TCCTAATTTCACTATATTGCGAGCTAAATTTCTGAACCCGAGGAGCCACATTTTGAAAACATGCATAAACATTTTTCATGAACAAATGAATCTTTCGCTTTTTTTTTTTTTTTGAGCTGCCACAGTTCAGTGTTTAGCATTTGGGGGTTACAAGCAAGAAGTCCTGGGTTTGAAATCTATGGCACTGTTAGTGTATCCATAGGAAAGGCAGTGTAATCAAATTTTCATAAATCCAACCAGGCGCAAATGGGTGCTTGACTGAAAAATTATTCTTGGGGGAGATTAAAATGTTGAAAGGAAAGAACTGGGCCCCACCACACTATGCCAGCCTTAGACCCAAGAAAAAGGTCATTGTCCTTACAGCCTTGATAAAAAGCTAAGGGGGCTTTTTTAAATCTTTGACTGCAGGTTCACACATATTGCCATACATGTAAATGTGCAAATTTCATGGAAACATGTACATGTTCTGTTTGGTTTTCCAGATCATCACTGCCTGCCTGATCCTGCACAACTTTGCAAGAAGCAGCAACATCGACCTGCCACCGACAACATTGACCTGCCACCAGACGCTCCAGAAGATGATGTCCACAGAGGTCCAGAAGTGAATGCTCAAGGTGAAGTGGATGAACAGGCCAACCCACAGGCGCACGACCCCACTGAAAGAAGGCGACGGGCTGCGGGTCAGTTAGTTCGACAGAGGTTCATCGAGCAATATTTTACGGTTGCATAGTTTCAGACAGTGTTATTTCTCAGTCGATACCAACAGCTAGAAACAGTGAAACACTAGAAGAATTTCAAGAAATAATAATTCTTCAGGCACATGAGGGAACAAGAAATTAGGTGCAATCCATAGCTGCTGGAGAAATAAAACTAAGAATTTTGTTAAACCACATCAAGAATTACTGACATAAAACTTTCTCTGTCAAGCATTACTTGAGAACTAAACATGTCACAACTCTCTTTAAAAATAATGGGAGGAGGAGCAATCTTACAATTGTGCAAATCGTAAAATCAAGCGTTACTCTAAACCAAGCTCTCGTTTAAGTTTCTGAATTTGTAATTGTTCTCTCTCAATTCGTAGATTGTTCAGAGCAGTTGCACTCTGTTCTCTCTCTATTCGGACATTAATCAGAGCAGTTTCACTCTTGTAAAACTCTCTCCTACATTTGTCGGTTTCCACCGGGCTGTCACTTAGCTGTTGTAAGCCAGCATCATATTTCATTTGCTTCTCTGATGCATCGGATCTCCTCTTCACACCACGGGTAGTCGGTGTCATGGCTATGCCTGAAATAAGACACAAGTTTTTAATGCACACCAATATTTGGCTTTTCTAGTGATTTTTGTGCAAACATAAGCATTTATGTGGGATTTGCTGGATTGAAGAGTCCACTGCTTCAATTTCTGAAAGTTTGATGGGAGGAGTGCTTTCAGACAGTGATAGCTGTGATGAGAAGTGTGTGGAATGTATTGCCCGTGAATTCAGTGATTCTCTATCAACATGATTACTGATTCATAGTACTGGCATGTATGATTTTAGATACCTTGTACTTGACCTACTCTTTTGTGTTTTTGCTTTGTTAATTTTATATGTGCTGTGTTGATAAATAACATATATCCACTGTTTTAAAACTGTAGTTTGTGTCTGTTCTTTTCATTTAAGGCTGTACAAAATGTATTTACATTCTGACTTTGCCTCAGTGGATGAGGTTCAAGAGTGAACTGCATGAAAGAAAGAACTGACAATGAGTAATGAGATTAAGAGTGTACACCGCAGATTTTCATTCAGACAAATGTCTTTTTCTATTCTACATACACAGGTTATTAAAAAAAACGTCAAAAATTAAAAAAAAGTATTATCGCCGGTGATTCAGCCCCAGTTGGATGGATATGTGTCAGAGTTGTTTTGGGGTTCTTTTTTTGCCTTTTTCCCCTATTGCTGCTACAGAGCCATGCTCCAATAAGTATCACCAAAGATCATGTGACATATTTCTAAATGCAATGATGATAGTGATTTCAGTGCTATGGAGTTCAATTTCAGTGTGGACTCTGTGACAGGGCTGATTTTTATGCTTTTTTTCATAACACATCACAGACACTATTATATTCTGCTATCAACCAGGCCTAAGAGAAACAGGCTTGCAGTGTTGTTCATGAAAGTGAAGACCATGATAGGCAGAAAATAGAGAAAATAGCCAATGAGACAACAGAGAATGTGATAGTGAAGTGGAACCTCCTGAAAACATACTGCACACATGTGGTTTTAAAGCATAAGGTTCCCTTAAGTCAATTAACGGATCCCAACTGCATTACAAAGTGTTTCAAAAGAAATGGGTTATTTGGTGGTAAATGTTTTTATGCCTGCATGCCATATCCTGCAACTATGAAGGTATTTCCTGACTTGCCTTCCTTGCACCTGAAACTGGTGTGGACACAGAGCTGGCTGCCACTAAATCCAAGATCATTTCATCTGTTAAAAAGAAAAACCATATAGATTCTGTCACAAAGGGGAAAGATCCCACAGACATTTTATCACATTCAAAGGCTGAGTTTTTGCCCCCCCCCCCCCCCCCCCCCCCCCCAAAATGCTATAAATATGTGGAAAATGTGAATTAAAAGTGTATGTGAACTTTGTTCGCCCTTTATCAAGTAGCATATAAAAAGTTACACAGTTTTTACATTGTGCACACTATTTCAATGTCCAAATATCCAGCTTTAAACAGACATATTTATTGACGTCATGTTTTGGTTTCAATATATAACCATTTTTATGTCTTTTGGTCTAAAATGTCTGGGTCAGTTCCAGAAAAAAATAGTATATTTACAACTATTTCCAAAATATTAGGTGTACAAAAATATAGAGGTCTGTCTGCTGAGTAACATAAAACCTCAGACCATACCTGTTGTACAGTCTCAAATGTAAAAGGGATCTCCTCAGCAACATTGACTGAATGCAAGAGAAAAGTAGTCTCATGGCCAGTGCTCTCACTCTCTCTCTCTTTCTCTCTCTCTTACTCTTATAGGCCTTAGGCATCCTAACACAATTGAGCCAATGAAGTCATGTGCATATACCTTCCTGGGAGAGGCTGGCATTGGCCGAGGCTGGTCGGTAGGGGCTGCTCCTTGCCAAGAGCACCTCACATGGATCAGATCCTGTCAAATTGATCATGATCATTTGTTTCAGATTTGTTATTGAATATTTGTCTAAAGACTGCTAAATCAAGAAGTGCCTTAAAAGAAATGTAAAACAATGACTTATGAATGAGGCATTTACTAAAAACCATATCTATCCAGAAAAAAAATTATTGTGTTTGCCAGAAAAAAACATTACCTTCACAGTCAATGCATAATTGTAACTATACAAACTATCTTTATTTACTTATTACATGTACATAACTAAACCAAAATATTATGTACTGTAGCATCTTTTATTACTATTATCAATCACTATGGTATTATTGTACAAACATTACATTCTTGTAGCATTAGTAAGAGTAGGGACCCCTGCATGGCTGATCATAGAGCTTCCTAAGAAGAATTTATATTCGACTGACACCTGCAAACCAATTTGGTTGGTAGTAGTGGAATTAATATGGACACACAGTCAGTCCAATCAGTCCAACTGAGCGACTGGGCCGCTCAGTTACATATATACAGTAGCCTACTATATATACTCATCCACTTTTGCTAAGGATCAAATTGAAAAAATAATCACTTTTGATACCTAGTTCATTTTAATTCAAATATACATCTGTATTTCATTCTTTTTCTTCTTTTTGTTTACTGAATTACCTAACAGGAGTAGAAGGAATATGTGCCAGAATAATCAAGTTGGATTGTGGGCCCTCCACACTGAAGAGGAAGAAAAAGAAAAAGAAGAATGAAATGTGGTTATTTGTTTTTACCAAAGTTAGTGGGTTTTGGTTTTTTTTCCAATGTTTGGCAATGTGATCCTTTGCAAAAGTCGATGGGTATAGTATTAAAGAAGCCTTGATAACATTAGAAAAGAGAAACATTACCTGCTGTCACACAGTCGACCACCATGTATTGTGACAAGTGAACTTGACACCACCACAGAACTTGATGCCACCGCACCACCTCCCGCTGCAACAGACATACTGCATATGTAGCAAATAACTGCCTCAAAAATAAGCAGACAACACCCCCCCCCCCCCCCCAAAAAAAAAAAAAAAAAAAAAAAAAATTGAGAAGAAAAAAAAAAAAATTTTTTTCATACAAAATAAATTCCATGGTGTCTAAATGAGCGCGCCATACCTGCATTTTGCACAGCAGCTTTATGTGGCAAAGACTACATGAAATATTCAAGTGCTAGAACAAGCTTATGCTCAGTCTTAATCACAGACTGACTAAGACAGAGGGATTCTCACACTTAAATAACAAAACGCCAAAGCACAGTTTCTAATTATGTCTCTGTTCATAATATGACAGGTTCAAACTTGCTATGTTAGCCACAGTGAACACATTTCTGAGCCAATCAGCACCACATTTGGCACATAGCATCCAGACTGCAGCCCTAAGAGGTCCAGTGGAGACTTGACCCTAGGCAAAAAAAGCTTGAATATGCTATTGATCATTTAAAAAAAAAAAATATAAAAAAAGAAATCAAGTATTCATTACCTGTTGACACATATTCCTCTTTGGGTATCACTGGATTTCTTGACACCACAGTCTCTTGCTGAAACATACATGAAGCAAGTTTCTAAAAAAAAAATCAGAAAACCAATAGGCTGTACAGTAACATAAACAAACAAACAATAAAACACACACAATAAAAGACAGAAAGATAATACATAAGTAAAGTGCTCAGCTGCAAAATTATTCAGTTTTTTTCTTAACACAGATACTGACCACAACCATGGAGTGCACACAGATTCTCTCTTTCTCTCCACCTCACCAACACACATGATTAAATCATTTGATCCAAATAACCCCCTCCTCCCCACTTCTCTCTCTGTCATCTCCAAAATTTCAAATATCTTTCACCTGCTGGAAAATATATTTTATCAATTATTGTACAGTCTTTCACCTCTTGAGAATGATTAATAGTTATCAATGAATGCACTAACAGTAATACATAGTCTGCTCGTTTCATTGAGAAGACAATTTAGGAAGTATGTAAATCAACATTTTTGCTGATCTATACTGCTAGAGTAATATCACATGTAATAGGCCAAAGAATAGGGTTGTAATCTCTATAACATAGTGGGAGAAGACATTGTGACTACAATATATACTATCACAGAGTAGGTCTATGTAATCACTTTGTTAAAGCGGAAACCCATCAACACCTTGATATATCTACTGGACAAAACATTGGTCACAGTATATCTAGTATCTACTCAACAAACTTTACCATAGAATGATTTAGGCCAGAAAATTCTAAGCATGTTCATGGGAGCGACAAAATAACAGGCTAAAGGCTTCAAAGCATACAAGTACAAACTGAACCAATGCTATAAAACCAAACCTGAAATATGTGTGTATGTACTGTGTTTTCACAGCCTCAGTTCTACATCTTCACATCACACAAGCTTTTGCCTGAATGTTTTCTGGAAGCAGCATAAAATCATCAAATGTTGCTAACAATGAAAGGAAATGAAGTGTAAGGAGACTGACAGTGGGACAGAAAGAAGTAGTTATCACCATGGGCTCCACAAAACTGAAAACATATCTATACTATCAACATACACATGTGTTTGTGTAAGTGTATGTGTATGTGTAGTGCGTAGGCTATTTGTGATTCAGTTTAACATTTGAGTTCAACACTATTAACACAATAAAAGGTACAATACAGAGAAAAGCTGACAAGACAGGTGCCTCTGTTTCACTCACTACATTGTAGTAGATGAATGAATAGTTGGAAAGAAAAATAAAGAAAAGGCAAAATACTCACACTCTCAAGTCTAGGTGCTGCTTGAATCTGTTCCGTGCACTGAAAAAGACAAAAAATATATAATATCGATCATAAGACATTGTTTACCCCCCCCCCCCCCCAAAAAACACACACACACACACACACAGAAAATGCACTTTAGTATTAGCATGTAACATCATATAACTTGTTTTGTTTGAATTCCTTCAGATATTATAACTGTGCATATCAGTAGAGGAACACCTTCATTTTATACTGGAAAAAAACATCATTAGTATCTATTAGTATAATTAGTAGTAATAGTACAAAAAAATCATCACAAACATTGGTAGTTTGACTACTTCACAATTCGTTTTGGAGGTAGTAATCCAATAATCCACACTCTAGAGCTACAGAAAGGGTATGATTTCAAGACTTACTATCAATTAGGACTAATGTTCTTCTACTTTGCAGGAATCATATTACACGCAAGACACGACACAATGACACATATACAGCCAGAGAGAGAGAGTCAGTCTCACTCTCAGTTACACACTGATCATTGATTACACTTTTACAGTGTCATGTTAGCCTGTCAAAAAAAAATAATAATGATGAAAGTTGTCACAGTCTGACATTAAACTGACTAGTGACACTGACAACAGTAACAGTTACACATTTCACACAAGGCACAGAATGACAGATGGACAGTAATACATATCACAAAGAACAGTAACTGACACCCAAATCATTAGCACAAACACTGAAATACACACAATTCCAGCGTACATGCTACATACCTGCAATGCCAGATGACAGTGCAGAGCCCTCACCCTGGATTGCGTTCACTAAGTCAGTGAATGGGTGGAGTTTCTGCGGAGGCCCACCCCCAGTCTTCGAAGCAGCAGCCTTCTGCCACAACACCTCCTTTAAATCTCTCCATTTGTTGCGCACCCCCCGTCACTGTGCGCAACGCTACGCCCAAGGCTGACACATCAGCAGCAACTCTCGCCCACGCTTCATTCTTTTTTTTTTGGATCATGTTGCTAGTATTTATCCCTACACAACAGAACTTGTCGGTCATCTCTAATGGCCTGCAAGAGGACAAGAACCTCCGCATCTGTAAAGCAGACGGCACGACGTTTGTGGTTATTCAAGACATGCGCAGAAAGAGGGAATCCCTCTTTTTATCTGACTGACCTTCACCCTTTGCACTCTGGCCACCTCGCAGGTAGAAACCGAGACAAAACCCAAAGAATACGAATACGAAGGTAGATTGCGCTGAACCCACAGGGTGTGTGTGTGTGTGTGTGTGTGTGTGTGTGTGTGTGTGTGTGTGACTCAGACTCAGACTAGGACGAAGACTGTAATTGTAACGAGAACCCTTAAGTGTCTATAAACACAGCGTGGTATTTTGAGAAATCGCCATTAATGGATAGACCATAATTCATCTGGGCCAATGTAGGACCCTTGTCTTTTCAAATTCATGCAATCATGAACGTACTTTTCAACACAATCATGAACATACTTTTCAAACAATCATGAACATACTTTTCATACAATCATGAACATACTTTTCATGCAATCATGAACATACTTTTCATGCAGCCATGAACATACTTCTCATGAAATCATGAACATACTTTTCATGCAATGATGAACATACTTTTCATGCAATGATGAACATACTTTGCAATTTGAATTTGAGTCGTCATGGCCTAACATTTCATGTGGGCGTAGGTTTTCACGTTTGGCTTTGGCATCTCTTTTCATAGTGGCCTGTTAGCTTCAGTGGCAGCAGTTTGTATCTAGAGCACTGTCTAGAAAATGAATCTAATCTTTGATCACACTAAATGCTGAGCGTTTCCTGTCCTCTCTTGTAGTGTTCCTGTATCTATACCCTCTTCTGTTTTGTAGGTCACACTACACCACATGCTGAGCGTTTCCTGTCCTCTCTTGTAGTGTTCCTGTATCTATACCCTCTTCTGTTTGTAGGTCACACTACACCACATGCTGAGCGTTTCCTGTCCTGTCTCTCTCTTCTGTAGTGTTCCTGTATCTATACCCTCTTCTGTTTGTAGGTCACACTACACCACATGCTGAGCGTTTCTTGTCCTCTCTTTCTGTGTTCCTTATTTCTATACCTCTTCTGTTTTATATAGGCCACTTCTGTTTGTACCACACCACACCACATGCTGAGCGTTTCCTGTCCTCTCTTGTAGTGTTCCTGTATCTATACCCTCTTCTGTTTGTAGGTCACACTACACAAGCTGAGCGTTTCCTGTCCTCTCTTGTAGTGTTCCTTATCTATACCCTCTTCTGTTTGTAGGTCACACCACACCACATGCTGAGCGTTTCCTGTCCTCTCTTGTAGTGTTCCTTATCTATACCTCTTCTGTCTGTAGGTCACACTACACAAGCTGAGCGTTTCCTGTCCTCTCTTGTAGTGTTCCTTATCTATACCCTCTTCTGTTTGTAGGTTACACCACACCACATGCTGAGCGTTTCCTGTCCTCTCTTGTAGTGTTCCTGTACCTACCCCCTTCTACCCCCGTCATGAGCGATGATGAGAAGTCTTCTGAAGTCACGTCTGTGTTCGGAGTATTGAATGTTTACTATGTATGGTTCTAGTCGGTAGTTTTCAGTAATTTGATTGAAAAGGGATAGTCTCAAATTGCTTTTTTGCTGATTCAAGAAGTCTATGTATTCAGATTATGATTTCGTTTTGATGGCACACCTTGTTCTCCTGATATTATGATTCGACTGTGTTTTTCTCTTCAAGATATGATTCATTCACAATTTATGCAGAACAGCTCAGATAAATTCTAGCCTTGGAGTGTCAGATATTTCTACTTTTTGGAGCATGCTGCTTAAGGTCGGGCGATTGGTCTGCTTTTGTAATTATGTAACCCAACCCCGGTGTTTGGCATATTGTTTGTAGGCTAATTGGAAAACGACCAAGTTCTACTAATGCCGGGAGATTGCTGCCTTTTGTGCAGGCCTAGAAGGTTCTTGCTAATTGTGTATGTACTTTTTCGTGACTTTGTCGGGAAAGGTGGGAATACGGAGGCTCCCTATGTGCTGATCTGCATTAGGGAACCTTAATACAGCGCTTCAAGTTTATGTTGGCGCAATCAGCATATCGTAAAGGTGCGTCAGAAATCTGTGTTCAGTTCTGTACCTTTACCCGTCCTCCTCAAGGTGTGCAGTGCTTTGTTTGCGTGCTTTGTAAGATACCCTGGTGTACTTGCAAACTTGCAACTTTTTCTCTTAAATCAAAATGATCCCCCGATATTTATACTGGCCCGTAATCTCTATGATGTTAAAGCCTTATTCAAATCAAAGGGGTGTTCCAGGATCAGTTTTCGTGAAATGACAGTTTGCGTTTTCCGTCATTGATCCTAAATACCAACTCATTAAAACAACTCACAGAGTTTATTTAACTTAGTTTGTAGCGCAGCTTTGAAGATGGGAAAGGATTGCCAGGTCATCTGCACAAATACTGAACTTTGATGTTACTTTTGGACCTTAAGTTAGGTGAATCATTAGTCTGCATGCAAATTAGAAGGTCATTAATAAGTACATTGGATAATGTGGTGCTTAGCGGGTTTCCTTGGAGAACCTTTAAGGAGTGGTATCTTACGGGATAGCCAGTCTGTTGCCTCACACAGATTTTCACGTTATCATACACTGGTCGCATTATTTTGAAACAATTCCCTCTGATTCCTACACTGTACATTTTTTTTTTTTCAGCAGAGCTTCATGCTAGCCGCTGTTTCAGTCTTTCTAACAGACAGAGAGAGAAATGGACAGACAGACCGACAGACAGACAGACGAACAGACAGACACACACGGCAGACCGATAGAGAGAGGGACAGACTGAGGAGAGAGAGAGTGAGGGGAAGGGAAGGGGGTGTGGGGTGTAATTGGTGAACAGGGAAGAATGTGCAAAGTGTATCAAGGGGATCTGTGAACATAAAACCAAGAGAAGACAAGGCAACCTGCTGAGAGAGGTTGTGGGCTGGGGGTTAGAACAGGGACTGGAGAGGAGGTAGCAGTGTGAGTGAAACTGGAAAAGGGAGTGTGTGTGTGTGTGTGTGTGTGTGTGTGTGTGTGGGGGGGGGGGGGGGG